>BDMB01000033.1:1911981-2055547 GCA_016859785.1 Macrotyloma uniflorum
CACGTACCACTTTTCTTACTCATAGTTTTCTTCTTTTACAACAACATTTAAATATAACTGGAGATACTGGTTGAAATATGATAAAAAGTTATAATTAAACTATTTAGTTATGTGATGTGTGATTTGGTGATGTATTGTGATTGTAATTGGATTGTAAAATGTGATATTGTGAAAATTTCAGTAGAGTATTGAGAGACTCATGAGTTATTGCGTTGTTTGCGAGTTTGTGGTGTGTTTTGAGAAGTCTAAGCGATGGCTTAGCAGTGTGAAAATCCAAGTTATTCTTGGTCATTTGTGAAGTCTAAGCAGAGGCTTAGCAGCGTTAAAATCCAAGCTATGCTTGGTCATTCGAGATGTGTTATGCATTTGTGTGTTGCATTTGTGTGACCATATTTCATTCATTCATTCATACTTTTGTTGGGGGTAGATGCGATCTATGAAGGAGGGTCTTTATGGTCTTCTACCTTGACCTTGGGGATTTTAGAGCAGGGAACCCCTCATTTGAGAGTTGAAATGAGGGGCCACCACGGCCGGCTATACTATCCCGACTGGCTCCTGTTAGACTCGTTCTATTGAGAGTGGATTGATAGGGTCCTTAGATCCGGTCCATGTCCTCCTGGACTACTCATTTGCGTTTGCGTTGCGATGGTACCACATGCATTTAGAGATAAGAGCATAAGAGCATTAAAGCATTTGAGTTTGTGACTGAGTGTGTATTGATGTGTATGATGCCTTTTGTGTGTGTAATGTGTGTGGTTAGTCTACCTATTTTTCTTATATGTACCTAACATATGTAAGATATATTCCTCACTCTTTTATTTGTGTGGTTGGTGTTTTGTTTGGGTTAAATGTTCTTTTAGGTGAATATGTCGGTGATGAGAACAAAGAGGAGTTGACTGATGAAGCTTAAATTTCTATACCTATGTTTGGGATGCTCTTATTAGGGGTGACGTCGGGACATGAAGAAATTCTTCTTTTACCTTAAGGAAATTAATTTAAAGTTTTTTTGTTAAGAACTTATAAAAGCTATTTTAATGCCTAATAATATTTTATTCTATTTTCCACCTCTGAAAAGAGTTATTACGGTTACTGGAATAATAGCGTGTGGTGTGAGAGTGCATGCCTAGGAAAGTTCTGGCTAGGAAAGATTTGGTATTTAAGAGTGTCCGTTAGTGACCCACCTCTCTTTCCTGGGAACTCACTAGGTGTACCGATTCACGGTCTACCGTCGTTGTTCTAGTAGGTAATATGACTCAGAGTAAGAGTTTTATTTTGAAATTGTATTTCTTTTTTTTTATATAATTCTTCTTTATAAAATGAATATATTTGAATTCTTTTACGTTTATCCTTGGTCAATTTATATTTATTAATTGAAAACGTTTTGGGGTAGAAGGGTGTTACACCAGTAAAAGTATAATGAACATGATTAGAGAATAATTAAATGATTATTTTACATGGGTTAGATAAATATTTATAATATGTTCTAGTAACTAATTACCTCTTGTGAATCTAAACTACCTTACTATCTTAATAAGTTTAGCCGTGATCGTGTTAAATTTATTACGAGAATCCGTTTTAAGTTTATGATAATTGAGCCTGTTACCAAGTCGAGTACTTTTCGACTCTAGCTGACAAATATCTTCCGAAGACTCGCATGATTGAAAATTGATAAGTTGGCAAAGATCTAATACTTATTCAATATAGAAACAAATATCTTATTTTCATATTTTACTTATATAAAACCTAGATTATGATTTTTTCTTTTTCAATCATAGAAACATGAAATATATAATTTTTTAAAAGAATTATATATATATATATATTTAATTATATGTGAATTTTTTTTTAAAATACCTAGTTTATTATTTTTTAATCAATGTAAAATATTACATAATATGTTAAATACTCGTAAATATTTTATAATATTTAAGTTATATAATTAATTATGTATGAATTATTTTATTAATATTTTATTATCATTATAATAATAAATAGTTAAAAAATAATATTAAAAATAATAAATAAAATTAATAATAAATAAATTTACTTCACTCTTTATTTTTTACTTTTCATAGTCTCGGAATGATTAAAATATTTAGAAATTAATATAAAAATAAAATCTTGCATAAACCTTATCATTCACTACATAAAATTTTCTTTCACAAACGTATTTTTAGAAGTACGTTAGTCCTTGAATCCAAATTACTTATAAAAGAATATTACATTAGTAAATTAATGTTTAATTATTTAATAACGATTGTGTTTTTAAATATTTATACTTTTGTGTGTATCTTTTTTTATCACTGACACAATAATATCTTAAACATAGACTTTTCGGTATTAGCAAGATGCACGAAATAACGGAAACTTAATTCGATTTTATGCACACAAAAGGGGAAGAAAGAAAAGGAAAAATCTTGCACCGAACACCACAGACTCGTTCGCAGTTAACAGTTACCACTGTCTCACAATGCAATCGCACCTTGTGGTGGGACCCATCTCCGTCGCACGCTATGGTGGCGCCGCCGATTGCAGTTCCTTCCACTCCGCTGCACCTTCCTGCTGGACCAATCCTCGCCGGCGCTCAACACTCGTCGTAGCCTCCTCCTCACCGGCCGCCGTCAACCGCGGTCAGAATCACTACGCCGTGCTCGGCGTCGCCCACACTGCCACCGCCGTCGAGATCAAACGCGCTTATCGCCTCCTTGCCCGCAAGGTATTCTTCGATTTAGCATGAATACTTGATTGATTGATGTTTCATTGTGAGTCTGCGTTGTAATATGCTACAAGCTGTGATGATTCTCGATTTGACGTGAAAACGAAGAATTAGGATATGCCAATTTTGATTGTTTGTTTTCTTTGGCATTTCAGTATTTTGTAATTTTTACAAATTATTTGACAGTTTCTGTTGCCTGGTGGGTCACCGGAAGTTTATCTTCCCCCAAGAAGTCTAATCAAAAGAATAAAACCACACGAAGTAATCCCTTTAAGTGTTGAATATTCATCAATCATCAGTTTAGTTCTTAAGTTTTATATTTTAACTAACACTCGTATACAGATTTGAAAGATTTTTTAATATTTGGGGATTATTTAGCATGATTTGATTTTTCGGGATTACGTATATTGTTTATCTACCTTAGATGATAAGGTCATAAGTTTACGGATGGAATTGATGGTTTATATGAAATGGATTTCTCATTGCTTAGTAATCTATAAGAGACGAGAGCATTAGAGAAGTGAATCTAAACCATATACTTACTATATAGTCAATCCTGTATAGCATGGAGCACCACCCTTAGCGAGATAGCGCATGACGGCTTCTATTGCCAAGTAAAAAAGTATGCATATTTTTTAATTTTATATCATACACATCTAAACACTGAAAGATAGAAAATATGTCAAATTAAAGAGGAATGACAAAGTCATAATCAATATAAATAATCACAATCTGTTGTCATAGTCTCTACATTGAAATCCAATACTAAAAAAGGACTAATAATAAAAGTATATACGTTGCCTAGTGCTTATTACAAGTGATTCCTTAAATAGAATTACTATATCCACTTTTAAGTTCTTCCTCATTACCATTCTCTTGTTAATCATAGCATTATCGGGAAATAGAAAATATTGGAAACCTAAAAATCCTATTTATAACAGATTATGCCGCAAACATGGACAAAAAAATATATATAATATATATATATATATATATATGAATAAAAAGAAAATGCATAGATATAATTGAAAACCAAAAAATTAATTAAAAACAACGATATAATTAATAATAATAATAACAATAATAATAAATCTAGAATTTCAAATAACAATTAAATCAAAGAAAAAACCTTCAAGTTCTAAGATTTAAAATAATAACAAAATATAAGATAAATGTCCTAAATTTCTAATCATTTGGCCTTTTCTCAATTCCAATATATCTTCAATGTTATCCGATGGGGGCAAATGCCTTTTCTTTCCCTTCTGAGGAAGACTTGTCAAAGTTAAATAATTCTTCAAACTCAAAGTTAGAGCTATCAAATTCTAATTCATTCTCAATCCCAAATTGAGTCTTCTCTTTACCCTTCTTTTCTGTTGAAACTTGTACCTGCTCATTTCTTGAAAGCTTGGGAAGATCCAACAACAATACCATCATTTGATGGTTGCTTTCTTTTATTGATTGCTTGTCTCCTTGTATAAATTCTTGGCTCTTCAATACCTGTAGCTTCATAAACCGTTGGCCAATTAAGAGTGAGATCATTGTAAAAACCAACTCATTCCCTATCATTAACATCCATTTGTCCCATTAACCACTCATTGCAATCATCAACGTCATTGCAATCATCAACGTCATTGAGTACAATAGGATTAATTATTCTCTAATATTATATCTTTGAACAAGTTGTTTGTTATATTTGATACAAATCAAATCATGCAATTTCATCTCTTTTTTAAATGAATTTGTAATATGAATAAGTAAAATAATAATTAATTTTTTCCTATTTTATACATAAAAATAACAATGAAAAGAGTTATGAAAAATAATTATTAGTTGCTCAAATACACTTCAATTGCATTCACATCTTGATTGCTAGCTTTTGTAAATTTGGAGTTGTGTGACCATAATTCTTCTACCATTGAGCTATTAAAACAAATAAAGTAACTTAAAATTTAAATATTATAACTTGAAGCAATTTAGAACACTTGGAATAGCTTTTATGAAAGTATTTAAGTATCTCGTGAGGAGTTGTGGTCTTCTTTGATTCTTTGGGAAAGTCATAGCCAATTAGTTCACTTCCACTTTTATAAAGGGACAACTTAATTAAAATTATTTGTTGCACATCTTTAGTTAGTAACCTCTCGATGGAAGTATACAAACTTTGTGGGTTCAAATACCACAAAACTTGACCTGATGTGTAGAAGAGGCACCATGCAAAAAAAGCTAAAGATTCTCCTTATAGGAGGTGCAATGGGATGATAGTACATAAGAATGGTGTCGATGGCGGTCGCCATGAAAAAGCCGATTTGCCACCTCCTTGTTGTGGCTACTGACAAAAACTCCATTAGCGTTTTCCACTATGGCGCTGTCATGGCCAATATTTGATAACATTGGTTCATCATCATCATCAAAGATAATCTTCTTTCTCTTAAATACGCGCAATCTGTTTACTCTTGACTACTGTTGAGGGACTCTTCTTGGTTGTCTAGCTCACCAAACCATTATCACCAACAATTCCCCAAGTTAAGATATCATACCGAGGATTGGTTCATCTTTAACCACTTTTCCATCTTCACCCATTTCTCCTACCTACCACTTATTACAATCATCAATATCATTTAGTAGAATAAGATCAATTAAATCAATGTGGTCACTACAATCTTTAAGAGTTTGGCTGTACGTCACAAAAACCATGTCTTGTAGTTTTTGATGCTCAAACTTGCTTTTTCTTTTAAAATGAAATATTTTATGATAATAGTTAGTTTCAGGATAAGCTCTCTGTGTAAAAAAATTTAGAATATACCTACTTGCGTTAATGTACTCCAGTTGTGCTCAAACCCTGATGAGTTACATGCGAGGCTTAACACTTTAGTTGAAATGGTTTTGAAAATTTGGAGCATGTTTTCCATACATCCTCTATCACTATATTTAATGCAATAGTTTATTAGCTTTGGTTTGCATTTTGGAAATTTGGACCAATGCAACTTTAATAGTTAATCTTATTGGAATCAATAGAGAACTATTGTTTAATTGCAAAAGATATGCCTAATATAAATAGGGATGGTTCATGAGTGTTCAACATAATCTTCCTCATTGATTCATCCTGCTATCCTTAGAAAAGATCACCGTAATATAAGTTAAAGGTTTTTTGACAATAAATCTTCCTTTTACTTCATAAAGACTCTCTCTTCTGGAACGTGTACACCTGATCTTTCTCCTCTCTCTTCTTGAACATGTACACCTGATCTTTCTCCTCTCTCTTCTTGAACATGTACACCTGATCTTTCTCCTCTTCTTCTTAAACCGGGCAGAATCTTTGGGATATTCCCAATTATCTTCGTAACATGTTCTAACTCTTGTAAAAGATTCATTATTAAGTTGCAATATGATGTGATATATTGTTTCAATTTCCACAATTGTGTCTTCAAGTAATAAATTTGAGATAAATTCTTCAAGTTTGAATAACATTCACATCTAACATCACAAACATTTTTGGTTGTATGGAGGAACAAATAGGGTTTTCCTACTTTTTTGGAAATCGTGTTTCATTCTGATTTTCAATTTAAACTAATGCCTCTTTCTTGATTGTTTTCTTCCTTTGTTGTCGTCGTTCGCCATCAACTTTCTGTCCGACAATACCACCATCAGGTCTCCTCGTCTAGGCTATCACAATGTCACCAATTTTGAGGTAAACGGAGCAACCACACACCCTCATGCGTTGCTTCTCTGTCACGTTTGGTACTATTCTGACACCACTATCAGCCGCACGTGGTGGCGTGTCTAGTGTCCTTTTCAGTGGTGATCAACGTTGTTGGCATTGTCTCATCTTCCTATTTTGATATCTATGACTTCTACCATGATTTGAGCCTTTTGAAATTTCTCACCTTTTTAGGATTCCTATTGCTATCTTCTCTCTCCACCATCCATCCATGGTCTCTTCTAGTGCTCCTACGTCTTACCCATCCATCTTCACCAATCATCTTCACCAATTATGTCAATAAGTCAAGTTAAGTCTACTTTTGGATTTCAATATTGTCACTTTTATTTATGATTATTCACAATGTACTTAGTTGTTCTTAATGAAAAATTATTGAGTTGTTTTCTATTTTTCAATCATTTTATATTGAAATTAAAATTCAATTTGATGTTTTTGTTCGTACTTTCCATAATAATAATGCTTGTAATGCTTGTAAGTACCTTTCCCAATCTTTTCAAAATTTTATGACTTTTCGGTATTCTTTATTTGACTTCTTGTACTTATACACATCAACAAAATGGGGTGGTTAAGTGAAAAATAGACATCTCATTGAAACAACTTGTACACTTTTATTTGATGGTATGGTTCGTAAACATTTTTGGGGTGATGTTGTTCTTAATGTTACTATCTCATCAATCGTATGTCATGTTCAATTTTAGACAACCACATTCTTTATTTTATTTTATTTCCTCACCAACACCTCCACTCTTTAACACCTAGAGTCTTCGAGTCCACATGCTTTATTCACATTTTGAATCTTGGTCTTGATAAACTATTTGTTCGGTCTCAAAAATGTGTATTTTTAGGCTTCCCTCGCTCTAAAAAGGGTTTAAGTGTTTCTCCCCATCTCTTCACCTCTATTTCATTTTAGCATATGTCACCTCCCTTGAGTCTTTTCCCTACTTTATGTCCAATTCTTATTCTCCATCTCTCTTTCACCCTGTCGTCATCCCACTTGTCTATGATCTCCCTATTGTGTCTAGTGTCCCTACAGATCCCATACCTCAACCACCTTTTCGGGTTTACCATCGTCATAGCATCCCCCCATCCACCTCTTGACTCTTCTACGACACTACCTCCTTCGTCTCCTTCGATTTCGTCACTTTGAGTCTGACCTTCTCATTGTTCTTCATAAAGGTAAACGCTTCACTCATTATCCTTTTTCTTATTATATTGCTATGAGCTATTATACGTTGTCTCCATCCTCTATACCTGCCTCTCTTCTATTTCCTATGTTAATTTCTAGAAATGTAGGTGCTACCTTAGCCCATCCTAGTTGGTATCAGACTATGCTTAATGAACTGTGTCAAAATAGTAGAACTTGAGATCTAGTTCCTTTGTCTCCTAGAAAATCTTAGTTGGTTGTTGGTGAATTTTTGTTGTCAAAGTTAGCCTTGATGGTACTATTGATCGTCTCAAAGCTTGCTAGGTAGCCAAAGGTTATAATTAAATTTTAGGTTGAACTATGGTAATACCTTCTCTCCAGTTGTCAAGATGACCTCTGTTTGCTTATTCATAGCCATGACTACCCTTTAATGTTGGTCTCTTTATCAATTAGATGTCAAATGCTTTTCTTCATGGCGATTTGTAGAAAAAAATTTATATGGACACCCTTCAGGTTATGTTGCTCAGGGGGAGTTTTCCGAATTGGTATGTTGACTCTCGCAAATCTTTATATAGTCTCAAGTAGTCTCCTAGGGCATGGTCTGATAGATTTAGTGGCGTTGTCCAACTTGACTGTTGGGTATATCTATCTAATAGTATATGTTGATAATATTGTACTTATAGACCGTGATCACCATGACATTTATGTATAAAACAACACTTTTGTCGTCACTTTCTAATTAAAGACCTTGACAAACTCACATATTTCTTGAGAATTGATGTAGCACAATCCAACAATGAATTTTTTCTTTCTCAAAGGGAGTATGCATTGGATATTTTAGACAAAATTGGACTAATGAATTCAAAGTCCATTGATATATCTATGGATCCCAATGCGAAACTTCTACCTAATCAAGTAGAGTCACTCTCAGATCCTGAGAAGTACAAGTAATTGGTTAGAAAATTGAATTATCTCATAATTACTCACCCTAACATCTCTTTTATTGTTAGTGTGGTAAGTCACTTTTTTAATTCTCCATGTGCAGGACATTGAAATATTGTCATTCGTATACTAAGTATATTAAAAATTTCCTTGGAAAAGGTTTGTTATATGGACACAATAATGTGGGTTACTCATAAGCAAATTGGGTGGACTTCCTTTTTGACAAGAGATCTAGCTTCAGATATTGTGTCTTCATTAATGGCAATTTGATCTCTTATAAAAGCAAGAAGCAAAATGTTATGGCAAGATCTAATGTAGAAGTATAATACAGAGTTATAGCCTCTGCTACTTGTGACCTTATTGGCTCAAACGGTTGCTTAAATAATTGAGATTTTGAGAGATCACACAAATGATACTCATATGTGACAAAACCTTTCATAATGCCTTAAATCCTATATTTCATGAGAGGACCAAACATAATGAGATTGATTATCACTTTATTTGAGAAAGATTATATTTGGAGATATCAAGACTCAGTTTGTTAAGCTAATAGATGTTTTCACCAAATCATTGTAGGGACCTAGAATTATTTATATTTGTAACAAGTTTGGTACATACGATTTTTATATACATATAACCTTATGTGCTCAACACACGTTAGAGATTCTGTCTCTTTTATCATATTCTCAACAATTAGAAATTTAGGACATTTCTCCTATGTTTTGTTGTTATTTTAAGTTTTGAACTTGAACTTGGTGTGTTTTGGTTTGATTTAATTATATGATTGTCTTTCAGTATTTTTTTGCATTTCAATCATATTTCTGCATATTTTTGTTTATCCATATATATTGTATTTTTTTTTTGTCCATGATGCTTCTGCCATAACTCATTATGACATTGATATATTTTTGTAAAGGATTTTTGGGTTGTTGATATTTTCAGCTCAATAATAAGAGTTCGTAAATACTACTTTCTCATTTTATCTTGTCTATTATATTGCTGTGAGTGCAGTATCATCCCGATGTTAGCAAGGATCCTCATGCTGCAGAATTATTCAAGAACATCCATCATGCATATGAAGTGAGCAATCACTATTCAACTTTTCTTGATATATGGAAGTAGTTGCTTTTATCAGGGATTTAATTTCATTTTTCTGGGGTAAGGAAAAGTTTTACATTTTTTAATAGGGGCTCTACTATTATTACACTATGTAGTTTTACTGGTTCCACAACAATGTTCTTAGGTAGAGACTAAAAGAACAGAATAATTGACACTTAATTAATGGTTTTCAAAATTTACCTAAGGTTAGAGAACAAACTTCTATTGCTATGCTCTCTGTTTCCGTTTTCAAATTCAAAATAAAATACTACAAAATGGAGTCTAGTTTTTATCCAACAAATTTATTACAATTATAAAGTAGTTCGAATTTTGAAGCATTTTATGAAGTTCCCAGATTTCCTTCTGTAATATAAGGTTTGCCTTTTATTTTTATTGTGCTTTGGAGCATATCTACTTTTGAAAATCCAATGACGATATCTAGTTCTTTATATTCTTAAACAGGTACTATCTAATAAAGCAACGAGAGTTCAGTATGACCAAGAACTTCAATTTAGTCACAAGCCTCACAGGGAAAAATGGAGTTACAGTAGTGAGTTAGAAGATCAGGTAAGAGTTTATAGATGGGCTCACCTGAGGAAAAAAATGCATAGTGAAAGATACTGGGAGCATTACAATGTCAATGAGGACTACACCAGTGAAACAGAGGAAGAAGATGAAGAAAATTTAGATGAAGAGAGGGGTTCTTTTATTGAAGTGCTTAGATCAGCATTCTTGTCATTATTTTTGTTTCAGACATTTGGATCCCGACTCTCGCTTACATTTAGCGGCCTGACTGCGTTGTTCGATGAAAAGTTGGACACCGGCTATAAAATTGGCTATGCAATAGCATGGATTTTGGGTGGGAGGGGTGGCGTATTGCTAACGTTGTGCTTGTCATTTGCAAGTTGGGTTTGCGGGAAAACCAGTAGTAGTGTTGTTGCACTAATTGTGGTGGCCATGTGGGTTGGCTCCTACCTTGCAAGGTATGCACCACTTCCCCAAGGTGCTCTATTGGCTCTTCTCTACATGTCCATTAAGCTACAGTCTGACCTAATATAAACACATTGTCGCACTGCAACTAGCATATTTTCCGAACTTGTAGATCCTACTATGTTCTCTACTATGGTGTTGTACATTATAATATATTCTGGTAAATGTAAATAATTGTTATTTTCTAATTATAAATTAAGTGCAGATACGGTTGATGAGTTGGATTATGCAAATTTCCATCTTGTCCGAGTGTGAACCTGTGTGCAGTGTTGGCATAGAAGGGAGAAAAAGTGTTGAGAATGAGACAAGGTTTTGGAAAATGAACATTGAATTTAGTTTGGAAAATCATTAGAATTGTACAAGCTACTTCCCCCCTTTACCTATCAAGTATTTGCAGAAAGAAAAGAAAGACAAGAATTTACAGGTTTCTCCACACTGGGGTGAAAATAAAATAATGAATTAAAAGTTTCTGCAACAACAATCAAGATTGGGGTTTAGGAAGTTCCAACTTCTAAGAGCTCTTTACTTGAACACCAGCATTCCTGGACATCAAATTTCTCCACAGATACCCCCCGCTGGCCATGTCAACACATACCCAGAATCCATTCTGAATCATCTGAAAACAAAGCAACAATTACAGTCAGGATTAAAAAGAAGTAACTCAAGAATGGTGATGAATTGTATAAAAAAATGGAACAGAGGGCACCTCGATGAAGTTGAAATGATCCTTGTTGGAGGAGGCTTTTTTGTTGTGGTCTTGGGTGGTGAAGTCAATCTCCGGAGAGGAACGCACGGTCGTCCAGGCAAAATAGGCAGCCAATGCGGCGGAGAAAAAGATGAGGATGAACCTGAGAGGACACATGCTTTCCAAGGCAACGAAGAGAACAAAATTTACAGTAATAGGAATTCAGAAAGAAAGAAAGAGAGAAGAAAAGTGAAGACAACCCAAGTAGCAAGTCAAGAATTGTTTGTATCATATGTGCTTTGAGTATGTTGAGGTCGAGTTGTTTTTATATGTGAATCACAATAACTGTATCAACGAATGAATTAGTAAAAACGATGAAAGGCACACGCCGCGTTGTACGTATCTTTCTGACTTTTCTTCAAGAACCAGTGTTGTTTACACTGTCAAATCTAATCTTTTCCCTTTGTGCAAATTGGACTTTGTAAAAACCTTGGAATAAAGAAAAAAATATATACAGAATAATAGCAATGATATAATTAATACTTACATATTATGTTGTTGGGTCCTCCAAACTTGACCAAATCTTAGTCATCCATCTACACCATCCACTGACTAATTCTCTGCTGCATTGTTATTTGGTATGATATTTCTTTTTCTTGCTGTGTTTTCTTTGTAAAAGATTGAAGGTGTATTTTTTGGTCTGACCAAAATTTCGTTTTTCCTATTTAAGAAAATTTTTAATATTAACTTCGTCACTTGCATACCTGAGTCTGAAAATTTTGTTGGAGAGGGGAACACAAAAATTTAACACCAATAATGATCTATACTTTTAACATATAAATGAGAAAACATATTTGAATGCGATTGAAGTAATTAAAATTTACAAAAAAATAATGTAATTAAAAACATTCAATGTACAACTGCCAAAATTATATAGCTGATGAAATAAGTAGTGTTTTTATAGTTAATGTAAAAGTAATAAATCAATTAATGTATAATTAAAAGCTACTAATGTAAAATGAAATAATTATGCCTAGAATTAAAATGAGTGTTAAAAGCAATTAGAACTATTCCATTTTTTTTTCTCACTGGTATTTCTTTAGAAAAATAATCCTGTTTGAAACACAATCTGAAACTAAATATGAATACCTCTTGAAAGACTAATTAATTTCACCTGTGGAAACAATTACAACTATTAACATATGTTTTATCTCCTAATATATAAAATTATTGTTATAATAAAATTTATGAAATAAAAGAAAATCAGAAGGACACTGACTTTATACATTTTTAGTTGAGATTTGAGATATATGTAGTTGTGCATCAAGGTTAAAGGAAGGCAATATTAAAATTTAGAGTAAGAAATAACCCATTTCCCTCTTTATTTACCTAAATATACCACATCACTGTAAAAAAACTGAAAAATTGATTATCCCGAACCGATTTCTCAATTATATGACTTTGAATTTTAAATTTTATAATATTGAGAGATCGGTTACATATAAACTAATTTTTTTCGTTAATTTGTTAAATTCTTTTAGATTTAATTAAAATTTTAAATATAAACATTTTAAAACTTTTAATTATTTTTTTAAAGAATTTAAAAATATCTATTTTACATCTATATCAAAATCAAAATCAAAATAAATTTCATAAAAATATAATAAATGATAGAAGGTATAAACTCACCCTATTACTTACAAGAAATTAATTAAATCTATCATAAACAATAATATTTTCTCAAGTTATATTATACCAATTTTTTCAACTATTTACAACAATATTTCAAAATTTAAAAATAAAGTTTCCTTCTTCTAAAAATAGAAGTTATTACCTAATTTTTCTTACATTATAACATGCTTCCAGTATCAATACACAATTATTGTAATATTAACAAAGTCACAAACACAAATATTAAAAATAAGTTAATATAAACAAAATCATTCTTAATAATATATATTTTATAAGTTCATCATCACAGTGATATATTCAACCATGCCTAAATACTTATATTATCATGATTAAATTCAATTATAGACAAATTAATCACACTCACTCAGTCATATACACCTAATGCACTAGACAAATTCTTTTGAAAAATTATATGGAGTTCTTAATCATATTCATCCTATAACCACACATTTAGGGTGATTTCCCAGCATATATCAAAGCACAATGATTCAGGTCGCCCCAATGATAGCGTAAGCGAAGTCTCCATGAACACCATTAAAATCTAAATACCTTATAATGAGACATCTAAAATTTCATGTATACACTAAAGTTATACCAAATAACATCTCGTGATAACTATCTGGCTCAAATATAACCATCATATAACAAATCATAAATAATAAATCATATAATTCATACTCAAGATACATAATCCAGTCCACCGCCCATCTCAAATTCTTGAAAACACAATCCATCTCAAACCCACAACCTCTCACTTACATAGCCCCTTGGACACACAGCCTCTCATTAGCATCATTTCCATCACAATTTTATTGACATCATTATCATCACAATCACATTGTCATCACTATTATGAATTTTCACAGTTCTTATGACCTTAGTCACCACTCATATATAATTCATATAAACATCACTAATCTCATTTCACAATTTACCACAAATCATAATATATTTTTCAATTCACATAAGTCATAATATATAATCTCAACAATTCAGTACATACCCGATAACATCTAATATTTCATAATTTTACCAATGCATCCAACCCACAATTTCATCTCAAGAAAATACACAATATTCTCAAATATAATATCACCATAATTTCAATAATTCACCACAATATAATTTTTCATCCATGAAATAACAAAGTGTTACAACACATATTCAACATTTCACTTATATATCAATTCCACAAATTTAATCCCAATAAATAGAATAATGTCTCATCATATATTTCTCAAATATATATATATATATATATATATATATATATAAACTCCCTTAGTTCATTTTAAACTTAATTAATTTTTCAAGTATAGGATATTCTCACTCAAGTGAGATATTTTTGCTTAAGCAAAAATATTTTCCGGAGCAACATTCAAATCTTGAGCTTCTTGCTTAAGCGATGAAATTCTCACTCAAGTGAGAAAGCTCTTTGCTCAAGCGAGGAATTTCTTGCTCGAGCAAAAAAAGTTCTGAGAGATATTAGAGAATTCTTGTTCAAACAAAATTTCATCGCTTGAACGAAAATACTCTAGAGAGTAATCCTAAAGGTCCTCATTCAAGTGAGAGTCCTTGCGTACAACATAAGAAATCTCTAAAATTCAAAATTAAACTCTTAATCTTAATTAATTATGGAAGATCTTTGCATTTTGAATGTATTTCATGTAATATTAACTAATTGATCATCATATAATTTCTATAAAATATGTAATTCACATCAAATGCACTTCTAATCACACCAATACATATAATCACTCAATTAATCATGTATAATTTTTTTTAATTAACATTCCTTATCTCTAATCTAAACCTTAACTCTTCAATTCTATATAATCTCACAATACCATTGGTTTTATAATCACCTGATCATAGAATAATCTAAATTATCACCAAAATTAATTCAAGAATTATCAAGATTCTAAAAGATTCCTAAATCCCTAATTCAAAATTAACAAATAACCCTAAGATTTAGAGATTTTGAATTCTTACTTAATTGACGATTTTAATAGGTGAGATTTGTTCTTCTTATTGCTATCTTCCTTCTAGTATCTTCAGATTTCCAATTGGATGAGAAATGGATAAGAAATCTTGGAGAGAATTTGAGAGATTTGGAGAAGATTTGAGAGAGTTTGAGAGTATTTAGAGATAATGAGTGGTAGAGTTTTCTGAAAATTAGAAAAATGAGAATGATTAGAGAAATTAAACTATTTATATACTCCCCCTTCCCAAACTATTAGGTTTAAGATCCACCCAATAATCCTAACCTCGTCCAACCCATTAAATATTTTAATTATTTAATAAATATATATTTGTTAATATTTTTAATTTATTTAATTATTTTATTTTACTTCAATAAATATAGGTATTCTAATATTTTTTATTATTTAATTGTTTAATAATATTATTTTATAACTAAATATAGTATGAAAAAAATAGATATTGAAACAAATATGAATAATTGACTTTAATTTTTGTTAGATTTGTTTAGTTTGAACTCCTTAAATAGTAAAAATATTTTTTCTTAGAAGGACATGAATTTTTATATATGGAATATCTATTTTGTTGTCCTGATTTTATCATAACCATTTTTATGTATATTTGGGATGATTTTGAACGACTTTTTTAATTTTTGATAATTTATAGATTGAGTAATATTTATGGTTACTCACAATTTAGCTAATAAGTTTCTTTAGATAGTTTTCCAAATAAATCTTTATACATATTGAAAATGTATTCCAATGTGTATATTAGATTTATATAAGGTGTGTAATTATGCTAAATGCACTTACATGCAACAACTATATGCGAGCATGCAACAACTTTCAAATATCTCCTCACAACATCAATTAGATCAAAGACTACACTAGTGAGTCTTTCACTTCCTTATCACACATTTTACTACCTTTTATAAACTTAAAATTGTGCATGTTAAACTTCTCAATAACTCTTATTATTGCTAATGATGTTAGGACTATTCATTTCTTAAACTCCTTCACTACTTTTAATGTTCATATATACCAGATTTTTATTTTAATATGATATTTGTATAGTGACTCAATGAATTCATACATTATCAATTATTATTCTCATAATGTTTTCCAAATATAAGATACTATCACTTTTGAAGATGATTGGAAAAGTTGAGTTGAATAAGGATTTTTATTACCTACATGAACCTGTTATACCACACCTATTAAGAATTATTTTGATTAATAATGTTTATTGTAACAATAAAGAATTTGATATTGATATTTAACACAGTAGATTTACACATCCTTCTAATAAGATACTTTACCATGTTTGTAAATTTTTTCCTCATATATTCTAACAATAATGAAATATGTGATACATATCATTTAGCTAAACAACATAATTTTTTTTTTTTCACAAATTAATACTATTTATTTTTATACTTTTAACCTGATTTATGTTGATATATGAGGACAACTTATTATTCCTTCTATTCATTATCATAAAAATTTCTTCATTATTTTATTTGATTTTATTAAACATACATGATTATTTCTCACAAAAATAAAAATGAAACTAAAAACATATTATTTAACTTTATGACTCTTGCGCATAATCAATTTAATGCTATCATCAAAATAATTAGATATTTTTTATCATCAAATAAATAAATATTTTTTTATCCAGAAGTGTTGTTTTTATATGAATTCTTTTTCTTTATAAAGATTCTAATATAAAATTGTCTCACTGGAAGATGATTTTAATTTTCTTCTTGAACTTCTCCTCAAATACAACAATACTAATACTCAAAACTCAAATACCACTAGAGATGAAAGACTCAATAATACCTATAATCTTAGAAGATCTACTAGAACATATAAGGCTCCCACTTTCTTAAAAGATTTTTATCATCAAATTTTCAACACTAAATAATCAAATAATGATTTTAACCCAAATAATGTAGGCTTTCCCATAGCTTCTGTCATGTTGTGTAAATCCTTGTCACCTAAGCATCTGCATTATATGTTGGCCATTTCCTATCACACTAAGCCATGAACCTACCGTCAAACCAATCTCTAGAATGGATCTTTGTTATGAAGAATGAACTTCCTGGTCTACAAAATAACAACATCTAGTACCTCACTGATCGATCTCCCAAAAAGAAATCTATTGGGTAAAAGTGATGATATAATATAGAACTCTTCTCAAGCTTACAAATATGAAGCTTCTTTTCGATCACGACGTTCTTTCTCATGAGGTTAACTCTTACAAAAGACTTATTGAATATCTTCAACAAATTAGAGTTCGAGCGAGAGACGTTGTAAATCCTCGTCATATTGGCATCTTCAAAGGGTAAATATTCAAAAATAAAAGCCAAGACAAATCATGGGACGTTAAGAACATCCTGTCGGATCTACACCCATCTAACAATGCCCACAAGTCCAAGTCACAAACTTTGTCTGAGAAATGATGAATGACATGCGCAAATACAATTTTTTAATCAAATTTCAACAAATTTTAAGAAAACCAACCCCCTCAATTAGCCCATGTGACATATACTGATTAAATCAGTATTTATAATCTTAACATTATTACTAACATTTATCTAAAATAAATATTTTAAAAAATTAAAAACTAAAAAATAAACATTTTTAATTGAAAGACTAAAAATAAAGTATCTTAAATTGAATAACTAAAAAACATAAATAAGTCTAAAAATTATTAGGTTCAATATATATTTATATATAATTCAATTTAAGGGCATTTGACACCTTTCTTGAAATCGTGAACAACTTTTCAAAATAAATTAAGTAAAACAGTATTTGATCTTTGAAGGAATCTTGACTAGATAGTGATTAATCTTTTTCTCACATTAAAAATCCAAAATCTGAAAAACTTGTTATTATAATTGAAATTTTAACATTAAATATAAAACTCTTTAAAGATATTTAATCAATTAGTGTCAGTAATAATTAAGTATTTTGTTCGAAATTAATTTTAGAAACAAGCCAAGAACTTCAAAATTGATTATCTCTATTTTAATCAACGTGAGTAAAAGAATTGAATTTTTGTCAAAAATAATCAAATTATGATTTGAGATAATTAATTATCAACTTATCATAATTAATTAAATTATTTAAATATATGTAAAAAAAATACTTTTAAAAAATTCAATGTTGAAGGATGAAGGTATATTAAAGTGCTTTACACATTATTCTTAAGGAATACATGTATATAAGTAGTAAGATGACATCATGAAATATCATATTGTGTAATATCTTGGGCGCTAATGGCAACACTTGGTATTAACATTTTCTTAATCAGCTTAATAGTAACTATGACTAAGTTCGAACTATGTTTAACATTGGTATAAAATTGGAATATTGAGTACATATTTCCGAAGGTTTAGAGGTCAAATATTTATAATTGTCTCAAAGAATAAAGCAAGAATTAGAATAATCTAAATCATTGTGACAAATGTATTTAATCATATTTCGAACTGGACTTTCCATAAATTTTTTTTCTCTCTTATGGAAGTACTTCAAAATTTGACTAGTTCATAATTCATAAAATAAAAAGTGTATCTACAATTATATTATAATGTTCAAGTCAATAATATAATTTAAATAAAGTAATTAGGATAATTTTATAATAGAATATATCTAGTTCATATCACTTATTTATAGTGTTGTTTATTGTATCTTATCTAATGAACCAAATCTAATGAACTTTATTCAAATGGGTTAGATCTAATGAATTTTACTTACATGAGACAGTTATGATGGGCAAGGTTGATCTAGGCGATGATCGAGTACATCTCCATTAAATGTTTTACCTTAATCTCTAGTACACTAGTCCCCGAGTCTCAAGTCACACAAGGTACTGAAGAGACTAGTGTTATACTATGGTAGTGAAGGCTGACACATATTCAACCTGATTCTTATGACCAACATATACTCGTCAGTACATTTATTTACTTTACACTAGTTATTGGTAGTGGTTGAAGTGAGGAAGAAGTTGTTACTCCTTTCAATTCCTTCACGTAAAATGGATTTCGTTGAGGCAGGAAAATCTTTCTTAAGAAACAGAAAGGTTTTTTCTACGTGATGTTTGCATGGCTCGAGGTAGGCAACATTTATTATTTCCCACGCAAGGGAAAGCGAAATTATTATAGCACATTAAATGGGTGAATATCAGACAGGTATGAATGACATTTCACTAACCGCCACTTTCAACTCTAAAAGTAGAAAACTCGAGTTATGAATTTCTCGTGCTCACTTCATTATTTAAGTTTACAAGTTTTCTTCCTTCCTTCATTAAAAGATTTGGTATGTCGTCTCGTATTTCCATCATTGTTGAGAGAATGGTCTTTGGTGGTGAGTGACCGTTTTAGGTCATGATGAAGTCATGAGCATGTCGGAGAGGGGTCTTGAGAATGTCTCGATAAAGTCATGAGCGTGTAAGGCGACAAGTTCTGGAAATGTCTTGAAAATTGGGCTATAGATCCGTAAGATTGCGAGTCATCTTCGGACAAGAAGGGGAGGGAGGAATGGTCTCGTTGTGACCTCCCCCCTCAAGAAGGATACGAGTGGGTGACTCCTACAGTTCTTCTCTACTTTCCTAGGTTTGGTCGATCGAAGGAAATAGGTTCCTTCATTCAAAACCACAACCCATTGGACAAGGGTGCCATGGAAAATATGATTATTATAAGGAGATGTAAGGGATTATGTTTATCATGGTCGTGAAAATTTTGAAGAGGATTTTTTCTACATATGGCTATATGTTCTTAAACTTACATGTTCAACTCCCTTTTGATGACTTCACGATGGGTGTTCTTCGTTTGTTGAACGTCGCTTCGACCCAACTGCATCCTAACAATTCAGCATCACTTCAAGCCTTTCGTTCTGTGTCAACCTCTATTGATCATTCCCACGCCTTCAATGTTCCCTCATCACTACTACACCTGAGGGGTGGTCACGTATGTTGGCTATGACTAATCGTCCAACCCTTAGGCACCTTGTTTCGGCCTTTCATTGCAAGCTATAAAAATTTCAAGATAGGGTTTTTTAAAATCATGATTGAGAAAATCGAGAGACCCTTGTTCTTTGAGGGTGATAAGCCTGTTTCCTCTATATTGGACGAGGGTCCCCTAGAGTTACCAATATTGGTCGAGAACCGAGATGTCAACCTACGATATGCGGGTGCTCGACATTCCCTCATCAATTACCCACCTGACCATTCCTTGACGACTGCATATTTCTAACTTGTCTTGCGAACGTCAATGGAATGTATTGTTTGATATTTTAGGATTATTTTAGTTGTTTGACTTTGTTGATTTTTTTTCTTTGCAAGGATTCTAGTAGCTGAACTGAAAATGCCCAAGAATTTGTTCAAGTAGTTCTGTAAGGAAATGATTACTATTGTTGAGAATGCTCAGGGCAAAGGCAACTAATCTTCCATTCACTAATCAAGAGACCACCTTCTGACTGCCTGAAGCAGAATGCAAGAAGCAAAATCAGAAGTGTTGGGACGAACAATGTTCTCCTAAGAGGACTCGCCCCGTACTTGGGGTCGAGTTCCAACTCGTTCAAGCCTTCCCGATTTTTGGGGGCCGACATGGAGATGAGTCAAAACATGCATTTCGATCTATGGAAAAGGCTGAAAAAGAAAAGGTTTTATTGTCGTAGATGGAGCTACAAGCATGGGTGATGCTTCTAGGACAGCGAATAATGACAAATTTGGCTAAAGAGTGAGATAACTTTGTAGAACTTGCTCATGTCGAAGTTTGAGGATTCACTAATGGAAGCCTTAGAAGCAAATTCATTGAAATTTATCAAACGCCTTGATGGGTCACGCGAATGCCAAAAAGGAAGTTCAAGAACTAAAGTTGGTTGTAATGAAAGAACATGAGCTTGGCTTCTAAAAGGGTGTTCGTCAAGTTGTTTACTTGAGCGAGCATGGTGAACCGATCACTATGGACAAGTTCGATGTGAACTTCCACATTCATGAAAGTCAATGGATGTCTCTCGATGACATTCTAGACGAGAGTGAGACTTCAAATAGTCCTACAACTCCTTAGGAAGATAGCTATGTAAACGAGTAGGATCTCTTTTATTTTTTCGCTTTTTCACTATTTTGTACTCATATCGACAATGTAAATACAAGAAATTTTTATTATAGTTGTTTCGTATCATAATCGCTTTGGAATAACTCGTTAAGAAACATTATAAATCGAGCTGATATTAACCGAACAAAGTATTCTAAGTCAATCATAATGTTTTATTTGGGAAATTTGCACACGTGGAGAAACTAACTTATATTCTTGAGGGATCATTCTTGGTCGAGTGAAACTTCCTTAACCGAATTATAAATAAATTCTACTCGAGAGGAATCACTCTAGGTCGAGTGAAGCTTCCTTAACCGAGTTCGAAATAAATTATACTCAAGAGGGATCACTCGGTCGAGTGAAACTTTCTTAGCCGAGTTCAAAATAATTATACTTGAGAGAGATCACTCTTAGTTAAGTGAAACTTCATTAACTGAATTAAAAATAAATATTATACTTGAGAAGG
The DNA here is from genome assembly GCA_016859785.1 of Macrotyloma uniflorum. Lineage (NCBI taxonomy): Eukaryota > Viridiplantae > Streptophyta > Magnoliopsida > Fabales > Fabaceae > Macrotyloma > Macrotyloma uniflorum. Next base: position 1,933,510 of record BDMB01000033.1, read on the forward strand.
ATCATTCTTGATTGAGTGAAACTTCTTAAACTGAACTAAGAAATGTTTATCCAAAAGTGTTGACACATTTTATTGTGGTTTATTAAAGAAGAAATGGACTAAACAAATCACATTATTCAATTAAAGTAAAATTTCATAATATTGTTAACTCTTTCCTGCTAAGGTCTCGGTAAGTAATAGGCTTTCTTTCCTAAAAATTTTTGTGACTCAAAATTATTCTTCTCAATTTAAAATAAATTTACCTATAGTTGAGTCTTTTTGGATAATATTCCTAACTTTGAGGACAAAGACGACTTCATAATAATATTTTTTTCTTATTTTAATTTATGTTATTTTCTTTAAAAAATTACAATTTAAAAATAAATAAATAGTTGTATACATAGAAAGTGAACTAAATAAGAAGAATGTTTTTTTTTTTATTATTTTAATAAATATATTATTATATCATATTTAAATTGTAAAAGAAAAAAAGATGGAATATTCATCAATTATTTGTATATAATTGTATGATTCAAATTAATTTATAGTTTTCATTAGATATGTTTGGCTAGATATATTTACATATCTTAAATAAAAGTTTTAAATCAAAATTAATTAAATGAATATTATTTATCATGTATCATTTAGAAATTGAGTGCAGTGAAAAGCAGGTTTGATATTGGCTTTATGAGTGTATAAAGGAAGAACACGTCAATAATCATTTAATTCATTTTGTGTTATAGTGGAATCGTCATACTAATCATATGCTAATTCTGAAAATAAGTGTGGTACTACCCACAAAGCACTTCAACCTCAAAATAAACATCTTTCTTCCTTTTTGTTCAATAATTACTTATTTCATCTTCTTTTTAAAATAAAATGATTAATATTAATTATCCATTAGAACCATTAAATAGTTAGGGTGAGAAATATTTCTGTAAGATTATTTTTTGAGTTTGATCTCTTATGCATGCATGTATAGTATAAAGTTAAATATAATTATTGTTTTGTGCAATGCCTATTGGACTACTTCATCATCCTTAAAATTATGTAGTAATTGTGCTTTTAAGTGGAATTCTGATAATTTTTTTTGAAAGTGGTAGATGCATGGTCAATGGCCATATGCAATGTCACTACTCACTTATCATCGTTGAAATGGATTATTGTCTCCCATTATGATTTTAGAAGATAGTTGTGAACGTGTTTTCTTTTGAATGATACTTTCTTGAAAATATAGAAAAATAACATTAGGATAGTGTAATAGATTCTATTAAAAGATAAATTTTGATATCATATTAAAAAGAATTTTAAATTTAATTTAATTTTATAAAATTAATTTAAAAAAAAATTATTCTTATTTTATATATATATATTAATTTGATCATATATTTAAAAAATATGAGATTTCTATACATAAATATAACTAAGATAATTAATAAGGTATTTAAAAAAAATAAAAGTATATATATCGCCCAATATATTAAGTGTAATGCATGTACACAAATAATTGTGCTTGTGGTGAAAGGTGTGTTACATCATGATGGTGAAGTGTAGTGTTCAAACACTATGGAGATGATTGATCACAATTATTGTAAAAATAAAACAATGTTGCAGGCTGAGATATGTCCACCTCCAATGTAGCATAAATTGTCTCTTTGCGCATATTATAAGAAAATTATACAGAGCCTCTTAAGTTAGGATATATATAGGTTATTTTGGTGAGTCGTTATTATAAATTTAATAAAAGTTGTAATACTTCAAAACTTCGAAAGAACCTAATAATAATTTCCTTCAACATTTGGGAATATAACACATTCATATGGTAAGATAAATGATAAATGGAACGGGGAACTTTTAATTTGTTATTTAAAGTGCAGATGCATAATTATATTATTATTTTCTTTAATTATCATCTTATTAAATTTTTTAAATGATTTTATGTTTTTTCATCTTAAATTTGGTTACCAAAATTTTTTATATATTTATATTAATTTTCACATTTTTAGAAACAAAAAGCACATGAGATGAAGTTGAGGGATGGAGTGTTCAAGTTCTCGTGTGGCAAGAACAAATATTGTGCTTACATTGTGTTCTAGTTCTCCGCATAGAGGAACTCTACCTTTTTATTTGTTGGGTTGATGTTAAAAAAAAAAAAAAGAATGAAAGAGGAAAAACAATCACATTTTGTATTATATAAGAAAATTACATAAAATTTTACGGTATCATGTAACACATAAAAATATTGCGTATAATAAAAATAATATAAAACTATTATCCAAACTATCTTGTGAAAAAATTATTAGATAAATTATAGATAATTCATTTATTAAACATTAAGAATATTCTATTAAATGATATCTATTAGATAAATATATATTAGAAGTTTTATGGTTCATTTATATTTTAAACTCTTTAGATAATTTAGAGTAATTTTTTTATCATCTAATTCATCAAACTATTTTATCTAAATTTATTATCACAACTCTTCACTTTTTGACTTAAAATCCAAGAAGAACTTCCCAACATTACTACTTCTTTTCTTCATCTTTATCCTCAAGTAAAAAATTAGTCAACTTTAAATAATGTTCGAACTTAGGTCTTAACAGAGACTTTGTAAACATATATGTAAAATTATCTTTAAACATTATTTTCATAATCTTAACCTCCCAAGACTTAACAATATCTGTAATGAATTTTAATCTTACATCGATGTACTTAGTCTTCTCATGGTAGATCCAATGATTAGCTAAATATATATACTCTAGCTATCATAATAAATTCTAACACAATCTTGTATTATTCCTAACTCTCTTATCATCCCCTTCAACCATATAACCCTCATTTTCCCTTCTGTAAATGCAAGGTACTTTATTTGGGCGATTGACAATATCACCATTAATTATAAGTTTGTCTTCCAACAAATTATTGTCTAAAATAATGTGAACATATACATAAAAAGCAATTTTCCACTACTAGAAAAATAACAAATAATGACCAAAATTAGTAACTCAAAATTTTACTCATTGTTAGTACCTAAATCAATGACCATTAACATCATTTTATTATTAACATCATTAGAGTTTATTATGAACATCATTTTATTATTAACATTTTTATTTGAAATTTACCTAACAATTGGCTAGCAATAAGTTGGGAGTGTATAGCAATTGATTCTTGAAGGGAAAAGATGTCAACTTCTTTTAATAGTCCATACTACCATTTGGTCGGATAACGAGGATCTTTGAAGTATCTTTGTAATAGAGTAGTTGATTCAGTTCTTTAAGAATGATGTTTTTCCCTTTCATAAGAAAACCTTATGTAACAACCTGATATGGCTCTATTGTTAACTACTTTTAGCGTTACCAGGGATGGTGGACCCAATATGACTGTGATGTAACCGATGCTTCCATGTGTGAGGAAACAACCTCTTGTTTCTTTAATGCATCCATCACATTTGTACTTTGTTTTTTAAACTCATTAAGTTCTTTAGTTAAGCGTCTTTTGCCAAACGAGGAGATTTTGGTTTACCTCCTCGAATCTTCTTGACTGATCATGCGAAATGTGAATAAAATTGATAACAACCCTACAATATCTTTTCATAAATTTTTGTATATGGGCAATAATAATATATAATTGGATATTATATGTGAATGATAGTAGGTAGTAACAAAGATAATTTATTTTATCAATAGCTCATAATGTGTCTATTTTCTCGTTCCATAAAGTCTTTTAATAAAATAATTTTTTTCCTCTAACCTTTCATTTCTTCACTCTTTATAAGTAACTTTTCATCTTCCGTATTTGAAAAAGCATCTCTATTAATTTGCTCACATGTTACATTACTTCCCCCTTAAAAACAAACTTATCCTCAAGGTTGAATTATTATTTAGGCAATTGGTTATCCTAAACAAATATTGTATGTGAATGATCTTGTGCTCAAGGAGATGGTAAAGATGTCAGAACTGAAAAAATTGAGTTATGTATGCTCCGCCAATGGCATATGTAGTTATCATATGTCTTATGTGATGTAATTGAGCTTGAATAGGAACATGATCTTGATCTTGAGAAATAACATAAGTTTTTCTCTCGTCGAATTTGCATTTCAGTGGGAGTAATTCTTTTAACACTGGAGGCCTTTAATTGTGGTCCACTAGGGGTAGGAAGCAAGGAGGTAAAGCAAGTTTTCTCACTAGGTTAGGGTCAACTTGACTATGAGGAGAAACATAAGTGTTAGAACCCAGACGGTCTATTAGATAACATGTACACAATATGTTTTGATGATAATAAATGAAAATAAGTTTTGAATAAATCAAAGGTTAATAGAAAAACGTTTATAAAATAATTATGTTATAATTGGTAATAACGCTAAATGAAATGCCGTTTATATAACATTCTAAAAATATATAAGAACAGTATATCATATAACGGCTAGTTGGTTTAATATGGAAATCAAGTATTCAAATATTATTTGAAAGAATAAAATGAAATATTATATGAAGATTTAAATAAGAAGTTATAGAATCAAATATATCATCTCGTAAATAAAAGAAAATATTTTGTCAGTTATAAAAAATATATATTTCGTATTTGCACGGTATTTCCTTTTGATAGGTGTCATCAGATCAAGAGTTTCCAAAGAAGTATTATTGAGAGAAAAATCTTAATAATCTGACACATGAAGATATTAGAAGATTATCATCAGAATATCTAAAGAATATTAAAGCTGAAGATTTTTCTACAACGGTCATATTTTTTAAAGCCTACAAAAGCATATGACAAAGGCAAAAGAACCAAGCACAAGACAACAGAAACAACATTTACAATCATATACAAGCTGTTAGAAAGTTTAGAAAGAAAGTCTTGAGAAGATTCTGAGTTAAGCTGGTGCTATAGTTTGATATCTATACTCCAGGTGATATTGTTTTTGTGTTCATCCTCTGAGGCTGTTCAGAGGAGGTGTTTGTCATTCCTTGTGTGATTCAAGGAAGGTGTTTGTCATTCCTTGTGTGATTCAAGGAAGGTGTTTTCATTCCTTGTGTGACTCAAGAAAGGTGTGGAAATCTCTTGTGGGTTTCAAGAGATAGTGAGATTCAATCTTTAGTTTTTCTATTTTGCATGTTTCACTTGTATTAGTAGTTGTAAAACTCTGATTAATTAAAGATAGTGAGAGTGGGTGATCATCTCAAGTTGAGGTGATTGGGAACTGGATGTAGGGTTAAGGATTTAACCCGAACTAGTATAAATATTTGGTGTTATCTTTCTCTTTCCTTTATCTTTTATTTTTCTGTTGCGTATTCTATAAATTCTGTTTGACTAAATAAATCAAGAGGGATAAAATAAAAGAAAGCGATTAAAGTTTTTCTTGTTATTTTTTACATCAATTCACCCCCCCCTCTTGATGCCACTTGGTAACAAGTGGTATCAGAGCTTGGTCTGATAAGGTATTTCTAAAAGATCTTTAAGATGTCTATTCAGAATCAGATATACAAGGAAGAAGCTACAATAACCTGACCACCACTCTTTGAAGGAGACATTATCCATTCTGGAAAGTGAGAATGCAAATCTTTCTTCAAACCCTTGACTATGGAGTGTGAGATGCAGTAGAAAACGGTCCATTCGTACCAATGACAATGCTAGCTGATGGACCTGCACCAAAACAGTTCTTACAATGGACGCCGGATGAGAATAAGAGAGCACATTACGATGTAAAAGCTAGAAATGCAATTGTATCTGCACTAACCTTAAATGAGTTTTACAGGATTTCCAGATGCAAAATTGCTAAAGAGATGTGGGACACACTAAAAGTCACACATGAAGGAACAGAAGAAGTCAAACGTGCAAGAAAAAATTCCTTGATACAAGAATATGAACTATTGAGTATGAAACCAAATGAAAGCATTGGAGATTTTCAAACACGATTTACACACATAGTAAATCACTTAGAAGCCTTGGGAAGAAGCTTTGCCAAAGAAGAGCTCAACACTAAAATATTAAAATCTCTGGATAGAAATTGGCAGCCAAAAGTCACAGCAATCACATAATCAAGAGATCTTACCAAGATGGATATGGCTACACTATTTGGAAAACTCAGAGAGCATGAGCTTGAGCTGCAAAGGCTAAAAAATGGAGAGGAGAATTATAAAAAGAAGACTCTCACATTCAAAACAGAACAATCTGATGATGAAGATGAAGGTGAGAATATTAATGATGATATTTCCTTGTTAATGGAAAAATTTTCCAGGTTTTTGAAGAACAAGAAAAAGAATCAAAATCAAAAGAAGGAGAAAGACAATCTCTCTTCAAACTTCAAATGTTACGGATGCAATAGATTGGGTCACATTAAATTCGAGTGCCTATTTGCAAAGAAAGAAGAAAAAGAAAAGAAGAAGGGTAAGAAAATTTTTAAGAAGAAAAAGAAAGCCTATATAGCATGGGAAGACAACGCATCGACCACCTCGGAAAGTAGCTCTTGTGAAAGCGAAGAAGAAGAGGAGTCAAATCTTTGCTTGATGACCAATGAAGATCTTGAAACGTCATCAAAAGTAAGTAATTCTGAATCTATAGATTATTATGATGATTTTCATGAGGCATTTCAAGAACTCTTTGAAAACTTTGAAGTTTTATCAAAAAAACATTCTACTTTGAAAAATAATTTTCAAATATTGGAAAATAAATTACAAGATGCAGAAAAAGAAAAAAAATCTTTAAAAATTAATTTAGAAAAATTAGAAACAATTTCGAAAGGGAAAGTTTGTGAAAATTGTAAAATTCTTGAAAACAAAATTTCTAGTCTTGAAAAGGTAGTTTCAAAATTTTCTAAATCAAGTATGCATCTTGATACAATTTTGAGTTCTCAAAAGAAAAGTTCTAGTAAAGCTGGACTTGGCTTTATTCCTAAGAAAAGTTCAAAAATACAAAAGACTAATTTTGTCAAAGAATCTGTACAAACAAATTTTCAAAAATCTTTTGTAAATAATTTTCAAAATAAAATCTATAAACCTACATTTTTTAGAACAAAATGTTTTTACTGCATGAAACATGGTCATACAATAAACAAATGTTTAATAAAACATGTAGGTATTCCTTTTGGAAAATTTGTTGGGTTCCAGTAAAGAATTAATTTCTATTATCATTAATATTGTTATTATTAGTATTTTTGTTGGATCAAGAATTAATTGCTAGAAAAACTGAGAATGTGTATACTAACTCCTAAGGACCCAAAATAATAAAGGGGACCTAAATCTATATGTTTGTGATGTAGATTACTTCCAAGGAAAGAAAAATATTATGGTACCTAGATAGTGGATGTTCAAGATACATGACTGGAGACAAGAGTAAATTTTAAAATCTCAAAAGGGAGAAGAATTAGCTTATGTGTGTTGATTCCTGCTTAATTTCTAGAATGTTGGATTATATAATAAGCAGGGGGAGCTTTAATAATTATTGTGCTAAAATGTGCTAACTAATTCTGCTAAATAATTTTTGGATTAGTATCAACACACAGGTATATTATTTTTTTTTTCTTGATCATCATTAAAACGGGGGAGAATGTTATCACTCTTTGAAAACTGCACAATTCTGCAAAAGATCCTACTGCCATTGAAAAGATATTAACATCTATGGAGGTAACATTCCTATTCATTAACTTTGTAGATTAAGATATGTCCTTGCATTATGTGAATCATGCATCATTTCATAATCTGAATCACATGCACACATGCATTGCATTTGCATCTTATAGAAAGAGACGAAAAATTTTATAGAAAATGACTTGACTTATCATTGAATTGCGGTTTCAAATATCTTTGGGTCTAAAATGAAAACTATTATTTGAAATAAGGCAAAATCCACCCTATAAACCTTTACCCGCATCACCACCAAAAGCTTCCGCATACATACTCTTTATTAAGGGGGAGAAAATTATGTCTCACCTAATCACCCTTTATTGTTGATGACAAAAGGGGGAGAAAATTAAAGTTTTGAGTTTCTCATCTTATTTGTTGCATTTGCATATTAATTATTACATGATTTGAATTACTCTCATATTTGCTAATAATTATTTTCTTACTAACCTTTGGACATTAGTTCTTCTCATATGTGCTATAATTCTAAGCTTGACAAATTCAAAACTTAATATATTTGTCATCATAAAAAAGGGGGAGATTATTAGAACCCAGATGGTCTATTAGATAACATGCACACAATATGTTTTTATGATAATAAATGAAAATAAGTTTTGAATAAATCAAAGGTTAATAGAAAAACGTTTATAAAATAATTATGTTATAATTGGTAATAACGCTAAATAAAATGCCGCTTATATAACATTCTAAAAATATATAAGAACAGTATATCATATAACGACTTGTTGGCTTAATATGGAAATCAAGTATTCAAATATTATTTAAAAGAATAAAATGAAATATTATATGAAGATTTAACTAAGAAGTTATAGAATCAAATATATCATCTCGTAAATAACAGGAAATATTTTGTCAGTTATAAAAAATATATATTTCGTATTTGCACTGTATTTCCTTTTAATAGGTGTCATCAGATCAAGAGTTTTCAAAGAAGTATTATTGAGAGAAAAATCTTAATAATCTGACACATGAAGATATTAGAAGATTATCATCAGAATATTTAAAGAATATTAAAGCTGAAGATTTTTCTACAACGGTCATATTTTTTAAAGCCTACAAAAGCATATGACAAAGGCAAAAGAACCAAGAACAAGACAACAGAAACAACATTTACAATCATATACAAGCTGTTAGAAAGTTTAGAAAGAAAGTCTTGAGAAGATTCTGAGTTAAGCTGGTGCTACAGTTTGATATTTATACTCCAAGTGATATTGTTCATCCTCTGAGGCTGTTTAGAGGAGGTGTTTGTCATTCCTTGTGTGATTCAAGGAAGGTGTTTTCATTCCTTGTGTGATTCAAGGAAGGTGTTTTCATTCCTTGTGTGATTCAAGGAAGGTGTTGTCATTCCTTGTGTGATTCAAGGAAGGTTTTTTCATTCCTTGTGTGATTCAAGGAAGGTGTTTTCATTCCTTGTGTGACTCAAGGAAGGTGTGGAAATCTCTTGTGGGTTTCAAGAGATAGTGAGATTCAATCTTTAGTTTTTCTATTTTGCATGTTTCACATTCGTATGACTTTGATTCATAAAAAGGGACAAACAAGGAGAATAGGCATGTTGCACATTCAACGCATGGGGGCTTAGGAGATTGATTTGATGGGAAAAAAATAGAAAAGTAATAACTAAAGATGCAGTGGAAATAATTTCCCCAAACTTGCAAGAATGTGTGAGGAGTAACAATAATAGAAAATCGCTAGAACATAAATCAAAAAAGAGAACACCAATATTTTTAATGTTGTGAGAAGTAAAAGCCTACGGACACAAGTCAGTCAATCAAACTCCACTAAGAGCAAATAGGGGTACAAGAGAGTCAGATCAAACACACAAATAAGTGCTTACAATCCGCCAATACAACAAACCAATAATGCTCTCAAATTTAAAAAACAAATAAAGAGAAACCTAAAAAAATAGAGCAACTGTGCGAGACTAATAACTCTAACCACAAACCTCCAATTGATAATCCCAATAGTCAAACTAAAGACGGTGTGTGGTAAATTGTATTCTCTCATTTTTCTCTTCCAAAAGACGACCAGATTAATCCTCTCTTTTTTGTACTCTATGTGTCTCTTAGAAGTCTCCTCTCCAATTAGGTTAAATAGAATAAAATGGGCTTAACCCAATTGAACTTTTTAAACACATAGTTGGGAGCCCAACCCAACACATCTCCCCCTCACAACTATGTGGAGGTGACCACCAATCCGACGATCTCACAACAAGTTTCAAATTTCTGTTTTGGCAATGTCTTAGTCATCATATCAGCACCATTATCATCTGTATGGACTTTATTCAATTCTAAAGCTTCTTCAAAACACTCAGGTTCTCCACCATCAGTCAAGGTTACGTACTCATCATAAGAATACCTTGAAGACGGTTTACTAAGCCTGTTGGACCTCCTCATAGGAACTTGTAGTAATTTAGGTGCAACATCATGATCATCATCATGTACCATATCATGTTCCTCTTGAGAATCATCAATTGGAATCTCTACACCATCTCCTGTTGATCATCAATATCACCAAGTTGCTCATCATTTTGAGCATAAGACTCAACATTATCCAGATTGTGAACTGGATTACCATCAATGAGATTATCATGTTTCTCAAGTCTAGTCTTCTCTACATTGTTAACATCTTCAATGGTTTGGTTTTCCATGAACTGCACATCATGGCTTTTGACAAGCTTCTTCTCAATAGGATCATACAACCTATACCCAAATTCATCCTAAACATAACCAATAAAGACACACTGCCTTGTCTTTGCATCCAACTTGGATCTTTCATCTTTTGGGACATAAACAAATGCCTTGCAACCAAAGATACGCAAATGATCATAATTAACATTCTTGCCAAACCAAATTTTGTCTGACACCTCAGTATTCAAAGCAACTGTAGGACTAAGATTAATAACATGCACAACTACAAGCAATGCCTCTCCCCAAAAATGCTTAGGCAACTTTGCTTCAGAAAGCATACATCTAATTCTTTCAATCAAAGTTCTATTCATCCTCTCTGCTAGACCATTTAACTGAGGAGTTTTAGGAGGAGTCTTTTCATGCCTGATACCCTGCTGCTTGCAATAAACATCAAACGGTCCACAATACTCACCACCATTATCAATACGAATGCATTTCAGCTTCTTGCCTGACTGTCTCTCAACCAAAGCATGAAATTCTTTAAACTTTTCAAACACTTGGTCTTTTCTCTGTAGTGCATAGACCCATAACTTCCTACAACAATCATCAATAAAACTAACAAAGTAAAGTGCACCACTAAACAACTTTACCTTTAATGGACCACAAACATCAGAATGCACCAATCAAGCAACTCTGACTTTCTTGAGGGAGGATGCTTCTTTAAGGATACTCTGATTTGTTTTCCAGCCATGCAATGAGGACATTTCTCCAACTCTGCACTTTTCAAACCCAAGAGTAAATCCTTTTTGGCTAAACAATTAAGCCCCTTTTCACAGATATAAGCAAGTCTTCGATGCCACAAAGATGCCTCCATATACATAGCATTCACACTGTCCTTAACAACCAAAGCTTTAATCCAATATAATTTAGAAATACAGTGGGGCGCTCAACGGACCTTTTTTCGAACTCTGGATAGAAGTTCAATAATTTTTCGTGCCGTTCTCCCCTTTGGGCATAACCAAGTTACCTTTAGTGAGCTTCCATTTACCAGAACCAAAGTGATTATCATAACCACTATCGTCAAGTAAATGCACAGAGATCAAGTTAAAACGAACATCTGGAGCATGCTTTACTCCTCTAAGTAACAACTGCACTCCCATGTTGGTTTGCAAGCAAACATCACCAACCCCTACAACTTTTGACACACCATCATTACCCATCTTCAACACTCCAAAATCACGAGAAGTGTAAGATGTGAAGAAATCCTTCCTCAATGTAACATGCAGTGTAGCACCACTATCTATTATCCACATGCTCTCATCAGATACAAGATTGATAGAGTCATAGTCACAAAGAAGAACAAGATCACCACCTGTAGTAGTAGTAACACGATCATCATCATGATCATTCTCATCATGATCATTCTCATCCTGCTTGCCTTTGTTCTTCATTTTCCACTTAAAACAATATTTTTTAATGTGCCTAGTTTTCTTACAATAATGACATTCCAAATTCTTGTATCTTGACTTGGACTTGCTCCTACTATTCTCTATCACCCTTCGGTTTCTTTTCTTGACTTCTCCCCCTATTTTCTGTGACCAACACGTCAGACTGAGATGAAGAACCATGTGTCTTCCTTCTCATCTCTTCATTAAGAGCACCACTCTTTGCCATTTGAAAGGAAACAATGCCATTAGGAGCAGAATTTGTAATTGAAACCCGAAATATCTCCCAAGACTCAAGTAGAGTATTCAGCAGCCATAGTCCCAAAACTTCATCATCAAAATTGATACCCATTCCTGACATTTGATCTAGGAGCCCTTGAAATTCATTTAAATGATCTGAAATGGAAGAACTCTGCCTGTACCTCAAATTCATCAAGCTATTCAATCTTCTCCCATAAAGTTCTAGCATTTATCTCATTAGCGATATGATTATAAACATTGTCTTCTACGTATTGCCGAATAAAGTCACACACATGTTGATGCTCAAATTCCCATTCTTCATCAGACATAGATATTGGCTTCTGAGTAGCAAACACGGGAAGATGCAATTTCTTCACAAACAACAAATCTTTCATCTTACCCTTCCATAAATGATAATTTGTACCATTTAGAGGAACCATCTTTGTATTTGCCTCCATCATTCAAGCAAGTAAATATACCCCAAACCTAGAGCTCTGATACCACTGTGATGGGGAAAAAATAGGCAAGTAATAACAACGAAATATGCAACGGAAATAATTTTCCCAAACTTGCAAGAATCTATGAGGAGTAACAAAAATAGAAAATTGCTAGAAAATAAATCACAAAAGAGAACACCAATATTTTAGCGTGGGAAAACCCCTTCAATGTGAGAAGTAAAAACCCACGGGCACAAGTCAGTCAATCAAACTCCACTAAGAGCAAATAGGGGTACAAGAGAGTTAGATCAAACGCACAAATAAGTGTCTAGGTCTGAAGAATAAATAAAGAGAAACCTAAAAAAATAGATCAACAGTGCGGGACTAATAACTCTAACCACAAACCTCCAATTGACAATCCCAATGGTCAAACTAAAGACGACGTGTGGCAAACTGTATTCTCTCATTTTTTTCTTCCAAAAGACAGCCAGATTAATCCTCTCTTTTCTGTACTCTCTATGTATTCTCTATGTCTCTTAGAAGTCTCCTCTTCAATTAGGTTAAATAGAATAAAATTGGCTTAACCCAATTGGATTTTTTAAACACATAGTTGGGAGCCCAACCTAACATGATTGTCTATAAAAGCAAGGAGGAAAGAGGTAAGGAACATCTAATAGTTGATGAGGATAACATAGTGGTCAAGGTTGAGACCAACATCGTACAAGGTATGTTTGAAGGGGGAGGATAGAATGGTTATAGTTTTGTTGGAGGAAGAGAATGATGTGGAGGCTAAGGAGGTAGGTAAAAAAGAAATCTTACCAAAATCATCCACTTGCATAAATTCAAAAAATCGAATAATCCAAATCCAGTTAACTCGATAATCCCAATGGTTAAATATAAGGTTTAAATGGTAGAATTTAATTTAGTTCAAATGGATTAGATTCGTTCTAAATCCGATTTAACTCGATCGATGTTCTACCTTATAATTGATAGGTTTGAGTTGATAGTGGAACGCCTTTAAACACATGCACAAACTGATAATAAATTATTTTAATGTAAAAATATAACATTTAACACAAACAACACGTTCTTGTTCCAAAATAACAACAATTTGCAGTTATTCCACTCATCTATTTGTCTATTCTTTCTCGCGTCTATTACCGTTACACAGTTTTCTCTCTCCACATCTTTAATCTTCTTTCTTTATATTCTCTCTCTTCCTTTGTCTTTTGTCTTTTATTAATATATATATATATATATGTATATATATATATATATCAGATACAATAAATGTAATACACAGTATTCATACATAATGAAAATCTCTTTCTTTCCACTATCTCTATTATTTCCTTCACATGCTGTTTCTTTACATTGCTTTTCCTTCCTGGTGTATCATGTGACATTTTAATATGGTATAAGAACTCTACGGTTGAAGAGCTCTATTGCGCACTCACCCTTTCTCCTTTTCTTGTTTGATTCTATTTATTTTTTCTTTTCTACTCTTTTATCCCTAGATTTTCTTGTTTCTTTTAGTCATGGGTGACGAGAACAGTCATACACCTTCTCCACACAGTTTCCTTTATCTTCATCTAGGAGAAACCCAACTATTGTCCTTGTTTCTCTAATTCTTGATTCTAGTAATTACCACTCGTGGAATAGGTTTATGATCACTACTTTAAGTACAAAAAACAAAATTGAGTTTATTGACAACAACATTCCTCAACCCTCTAAATCTAAGATCACTTACAAAGCTTGGAGACATTGCAATAATATGGCTATGTCTTGACTGATACATTCTGTCTCTCCATCTATTCAGCAAAACATCCTTTAGATGGAAAAAGCTTCTGACATATGGGATGATCTAAAATCAAGATACTCATAAGGAGATCTTTTGCATATTTCAGACCTTCAAATGGAGGCTTCTTCGATCAAACAGGGAGAACTTTTTGTAACAAATTTTTTCACAAAATTGAGAATTATCTAGGATGAATTAGAGAACTTCAAACCAGAACCTTCTTGTAGTTGCATCAAGAAGTGCTCCTACTTAGTTATGTCTACTATCATAAACAAAAATATGAAGACCAGGCAATGCAATTCTTGCATAGACTCAACAATCAGTAATATAAGGTCCCATCATTCATGGATCCCATACCACCCATATCCAAAATATTCTCTTATGTTGTTCAACAATTTCCGGTAACAATGCTTTTGATATCAAACCTGTTACAATAAAAGCTTTTTTCTCCTCTCTTACTTGCAGTCACTATGGAAAGAATGGGCATTATGAAAGTATATGCTATAGGAAACATTGTTTTCCAAATAACAAGAATTTTAAGAACCAAAATGGAAAAAGATTTTTCACATTGTTTTCCAAATAAAAAGAATTTCAAGAACCAAAATGGAAAAAGATTTTGCACATTGTTTCCCAAATAACAAGAATTTCAAGAACCAAAATGAAAAAAGATTTTGCACATATTGCAATAAAACTGGGCACACAGTAGAAGTATGCTATAGAAAACATGATTTTCCTCTTGGATACAAATTTCTATTACCAAGTAGCATCAAGAGGGGGGTGAATTGATGTAATAAAAATTAAAACTTTAGCGTTTATTTAATTCAAATTTTAACCCTCTTGAAATAATTAGTCTAGCAGATATTTTATAAAGCGCAACGGAAAAATTAAAAGATAAGGGAAAAAGAAAGATAACACTAGAGATTTATACTAGTTCGGGTTAAACCTTTAAACCTACATCCAGTTCCCAATCACCTCAACCTGAGATGATCCCACACTCTTATATCTTTAATTTATCATAATTTTTACAACCACTAATCACAAGTGAAACATGAAAAAATACAAAATTAAAGATAGACCTCACAATCTCTTAAAAACCCACAAGAGATTACCACACATTCCTTGAGTCACACAAGGAATAAAACACTTTCCTTGAATCACACAAGGAAAGTAGAAACACCTCATCTGAACAGCCTCAGAGGATGATTATAATCAAAATAGATATCACCTGGAGTGAAGCTTTCAAACTGTAGCACCTGCTCTGCTCAAAGTATCCTCAAGATTTTTCACAGAAAGATTAATGCACAAAAAAATATTCTCACTTTCAAAACATGAAATTTCGTGGCTCAAGATACTCAGAGAAAAAGTGTAAAACTTTTCAGAAAAAAATGTTGTAAAGAATGTATCAGTCAGGTGTATTTCTGAAAAGCCCTGATATGCTTCTTAAATAGACAAATATTCCCAAATAAAATAAAATCTTTATTTAATTCGAAATCACACGTTTTACTCTTTCAGAGCCTCACAATGTTCACAAAATAAAAATCAAGATACTCCTTTAATTTTCGGAAGATTTTTTGCAACATTTATTTTTTTAAAAATCTCCGAACATAATCAATTACGTTATGGACATAATCGATTATTGTCGCAAGCTTTTCATTTTAAAAAAACACATAATCGATTACATAATCGATTATTGCCGCAAGCTATTCATTTTTAAAATCACATAATCACACATAATCGATTATTGCCGCAAGTTTTTCATTTTTAAAATCACATAATCGATTACATAATCGATTATTCTAGTGAGTTTTATAGTTTTTCGAAAAACAGTTTTCTTGAGAGAACACTCTGAGCTGAGTGATGATTACCTTTTGATATCATTCACTCCCAACTATAAACTAAGTCTTCTATGTCTTTGAGCTTGCTTCCAACTTGAATTTTCTTGTAAATCTTTGAGCTTCTTTTAGTTTTCTTGAACTATCTTTGATGTCCTGATTCTTGATTTTCTTGATCATTATTAAAACACTTGAATACATGTGTAGAGTTGTCCAATCTTCAAATAGTGGTAACAATTTCACAATGGGAAAAATCATATGATCAACAACATTATTACTTCTGAAAACAGTCAAACAAATGAAGTTGATACATTTGACAAACAAGTTACTCTTTTCTTTCTCAAAAGTATAAAGCTATTAAGACACTTATTTAAAATTCTTCAAACAATACTAGCAACAACATAGAAGACTCTCAAATCAATCAAATCAATTCTAGCACCGCGCAAGATTGCACAGGTAAGTATAACTCTAATAAACCACATTTTACTTCATGGATCATTGACTTTGGTGCCACTGATCATGTAACTCATTCACTTTTAAATTATTCTACATATAAAATCATTAATCCTAAAATGTAAAACTACCCAGTCGACAAACTGTTTTCGCAGCCCACTCTGAGATAGTTAAGTTTTCTGAATCATTCATTTTATATGATGTTATATACATTTCTGTGTTTTCTTTTAATTTGATTTACATAACTAAGCTTGTTACTTCTCTATAGTATTAACTTATATTTTCTTCTTCATCTTGCATTATTCAAGATTTGAAATCCAAAGAGAAGATTAGTACAGTTGATTTGAATAATGGATTATACACCCTAAACATCATTACTGAACAACCTGTTTGTTCTATCCTTTCATCTGTTGAGTTCCCAACCTATGGTTTTTTCTTATGGGACACTGCTCCTTTCATAAATTAGATGTTATGCAAAAAATTTATCCCTATATCCATTGTGATAAACATTTTACTTGTAACATATGTCATCAAGTAAAATAGAAGAAACTTGCTTTTCCTTTAAGCAAATCATATGCTACTCAATCATTTGACTTACTACATGATGGGGACCTTGTTCCAAAACTTTCATGAATGGTCACAAATTTTTCCTATTGATGATTATAGTAGATTTACTTGAATTTACCTTATGCATACAAAAGTTTAAAAACGTGATTTGTTAATACAACTTGTCACTTATATTGAAAAACAGTTTGAGAAACACATAAAAATTATCATAATTGATAATGGGGTAGAATTTTAATGAAACATTTTTTTGAAACCAAATGTATCATACATCAAACAACATGTGTTGAAAACCTCAACAGAATGGAATTGTTGAGAGGAAATATCAACATCTATTAAATGTTATACCATCACTTCTTTATCAATCTAATTTTTCTTTGATCTTCTAGAACTTTGTCATTTTTCATGTTGCATACCTAATAAATTGCATAACCTGTTAGGATTCAGTTTTTATTTAGTCAATTCTATTTATTATTTATTGTAAATAAAGTCCTAAGTATCAGGGACATGATTACAGTTTAAATAAGTGGTTTTTAGTCTTCCACGTTATTAGGGGTTGTGATTATTGTTTTTTCTCCGTGTCAGTTGTGTAAGGCTTATATAAGCCCATTCCTCTTAATAAAGCAGATGTACTATTCTTCTGTAATATCTCAAAGCTTTAGTTTATCTACTGCAAACAGTGTGAGCATTGTTTAGTACCCAACAAGCTGGTATCAAAGCTTCGAAAGAAGCCTGATAGAGTGCAAAGAACATGGCAACTAAAGCAAGAATTTTGTACAAGCCTCCATCCCAAAATTTGATGGAGATTACAATCATTGGAGTCTCCTTCTGGAGAATCTCCTAAGATCGAAGGATTACTGAATCGTGGTTGAATCAGGGTACCAAGAGCTGCAAGACGTACAAGCTGGTATCAAAGCTTCGAAAGAAGCCTGATAGAGTGCAAAGAACATGGCAACTAAAGCAAGAATTTTGTACAAGCCTCCATCCCAAAATTTGATGGAGATTACAATCATTGGAGTCTCCTTCTGGAGAATCTCCTAAGATCGAAGGAGTACTGGATCGAGGTTGAATCAGGGTACCAAGAGCTGTAGGACATACAAAGCTTATCAGCAGCACAACGAAAAACATTAGATGAGATGAAGTTGAAGGATCTAAAAGTCAAGAACTTTCTTTTCCAAGGTATTGATAAGTCTATTCTGAAAACCATCACTCAGAAAGAGACTTTCAAGCAGTTGTGGGACTCTATGAGAGTCAAATATCAAGGAAATGCTAGAGTTCAACGTGCTCAACTTCAAAGACTCTGAAGAACCTTTGAACTTCTAGAGATGAAGGTGGGAGAAACTATCACGGACTATATTGCTTGAGTCATGGTGGTGGTCGTTGACATGAGAAATTGTGGAGAAGATATGACAGACGGTAAAATCGTTGAGAAGATATTACGAACTCTCACAGAGAATTTTGACTACATTGTGTGCTCTATTGAAGAAGCAAATGACACTAACAAGCTTACGGTTGATGCACTACAAAGCTCATTGCTCGTTCATGAACAAAAGTTATTAAGAAGAAGAGAAGGAGATGAGCAAGCTCTAAAGATTTCATATGAGGAGAAAACATATGGAAGAGGACGAAGTCGTGGGGTAGGCAGAAGCGGTGGAGTTGCAAGAGGAAGAGGTCGAGGTAGATCCTTCAATAAGGCAACAATCGAATGCTATAAGTGTCATCAATTGGGGCACTTCAAGTACGAATGTCCTAAATGGGAGAAGGAGGAAGCTCATTACACGGAACTGAATGAAAAGGAGGAGCTATTGTTGATGGCGTATGTGATAGAAAGCAAAGCAAAGTAGGAGGATGTTTGGTTTCTAGATAGTGGTTGTAGCAACCACATAACCGACAACAAAAAAATAGTTTGACAAGATAGACAACGAAGGATTTACACACTCAGTAAAGCTAGGTAATGATACAAGCACGACAGTACATGGCAAAGGAACAATTAAATTGCATGTGCAAGGAAGAACACAGGTAATTAGTAACGTGCTCTATATTCCAAAGTTATGCACTAATTTACTAAGTATCGGTCAATTACAAGAGAAAGGTGTAACTATTGTCATTCAAAATGGAGAATGTCACCTTTATCACCAAGAAAAGGGTATTATTATATCCACTCCTATGTCAGCAAACATGATGTCTTATGTCGTAGCTTTTGCTGTTGTAGTGTCAAATTATTTGCAAGTAAACTCATAAGAACTTGCTTCTTTATAGCATCGGAGGTATGGACACTTGAGTTACAAGGGGTTGCGAACATTACAACACGAGTAGATGGTCCAAGGGTTGCCTCAATTTCATTCTCCTATAAAAATTTGCACTAATTGTCTAGTGGATAAACAAACCAGAGAATCAATGTCAAAAAGAAGTAGTTGGCGAGCTTCCCAACAACTTGAGTTGATACATGCGACTTGTGTGGTCCAATTTCACCCATTTCCAACACAGAAAAAAGGTACTTTCTTAGTTTCATCAATGATTTCAGCCGTAAAATGTGGCTTTATTTCTTAAAAGATAAATAAGAAACCCTTGCCACTTTTAAGTGTTCCAAGAAACTGGTGGAGAATGAAATTAAGTTATCGGTATATTGTCTACGAACTGATCGGGCTGGAGAGTTCACTTCACACAAGTTCAATGAGTTTTAGCAGGATGGAAGGAATTAAAAAGCAACTTAATGCGGCATATACACCCCAACAAAATGTGGTTGCGGAATGTCGAAACAGAACAATTATGAACATGGTGAGAAGCATACTTTCAGATAAAGGCATTCCGAAGAATTTCTGGCCAGAAGCAACTAACTGGTCCATATATGTATTGAATAGAAGCCCAACCACTACAGTTCAAGTAGTCACACCAGAAGAGAAGTGGAGTGGACTCAAGCCAACAATTGATCACTTCAAAAATTTTGGTTGCATCAGATACATCCATGTTCCGAATGCCAAGAGAATAAAACTTGATGCTAAAAGTCAGAAGTGTGTATTCTTTGGTGTAAGTGAAGAATCAAAGACCTATCGAATGTACAATCCCATCACCAAAAGGATTATAATCAATCGAGACGTAATTTTTGACGAAGAAGCCAGTTGGGATTGGGAAAGTGGTGTAGATAAGATTAAACTTAACGTACTTGTTTAGGAGGAAGAAGAAAAAGAATATGAACAACTTACACTAGAAGATGGTGAAGCGACGTCTGAAGAAGAAAATGGATCTACAATAATTGCAAGGGAGAGCCCGAGTAGTACACCCTCATCTACTCGAGTTGAGGAACAAGAACTCATTTCGGAAAGGGGAAACAGATTACCTCCTGTTTGGATGAGAAGTGGAGATTACGTAAGTGGTGACAATTTTTCGGAATCAGAAGATGAAGTAAGAAACATAGCAATATTTATGAATAGTGAAGATCCAGTAGACTTTGATGAAGCTGTAAGGCATTCTAAGTGGAGAAGTGCAATGAAAGTAGAGATTGATGCAATAGAAAGAAACCAAACATGGGAGCTCACAAACTTACCTACAGGAATGAAGAAGATCGGAGTCAAATGGGTTTTCAAAACAAAACTGAATCAGAAAGGTGAGGTAGACAAGTGCAAAGCTCGATTGGTAGCTAAAGGGTATGCACAACAGTTTGGTGTTGATTACAATGAATTTTATGCACTGGTGGCAAAATGGGACACCATTCAAAGCATCCTTGCATTCGCAGCTCAAAAGAATTGGTCCATATACCAACTTGATGTGAAGAGCGCATTCTTACATGGAGAATTAAATGAAATCGTATATGTAGAGAAACCACCTGGTTTTGTGAAGAAAGGAGAGGAGGAGAAAGTCTATAAACTCAAGAAAGCACTCTACGGGCTTAAACAAGCTCCAAAGGCATGGTATAGCAAAATTGAAGGCTATTTTCTCAAAGAAGGTTTTGAAAAGTGTGATTTTGCACATGCTCTGTTTCTAAAAACTAAAGAAGGAGGTGAGTTGTTGATTATTAGTTTATATGTGGATGATCTTATTTTCACTAGAAATTGTGAGAAGATGATGATTCATTTTAAAGAGTCAATGAAATTTGAGTTCGATATGAGTGATCTAGGGAAAATGAAGTATTTCTTAGGGGTAGAAGTGTTGCAATGCAATGAGGGGATTTATATTTCTCAAAGGAAGTTTGCTAACGAAGTCCTTGAGAGGTTTGGTATGGGAAACTGTAATTTTGTGAATAATCTGATTGTTCCAAGAACAAGGGCCACCAAAGATAGAGATGGAGTGAGGATTAATGCAACAGAGTACAAGAAAATCGTTGGTTGCTTGATGTATTTAACAGTCACAAGACCTGATTTAATGTTTGCAGTATGCTTAGCAAGCAGGTTTATGGCTGATCCCACAAAGCTCCATATGCAAATTGTGAAGAGAGTCTTGCGATATGTGAAGGGAACAGTAGAGTTCGGAATCCTTTACAAACGAAGAGGTGATGCAAAGTTGCTAGCTTACACAGATAGTGATTATGCAGGTGACATAGAGGATTGTAAAAGCACTTCTGGCTATGTCTTTTCTTTGAGTGGTGGTGCTATATCCTAGAGTTCTAAAAAGTAGCCAATGGTCGCATTGTCAACGACAAAAGCAAAATATATAGCAGCAGCTTACTGTGTTACTCAAGGCATATGGTTGAGACAAATTCTTGACAAACTCAGCCAAACTGAAGACTTAGACATTACAATATTCTGTGACAATAGTTCTACTATCAAACTTTCTAAATATCTTGTCTTCCATGGACGTAGCAATCATATTGAAGTTCGGTTTCATTTCTTACGTGAACTTAGCAATGATGGGAAGGTGAAGTTGATACATTGTAATTCATTCAATCAAATGGCTGATATAATGACTAAACCACTCAAGCTAGATGCATTCGTGAAACTGAGGGAGCTATTAGGAGTTTGTGAAGTTCCTAGTTTAAACTGATTATACATAATCAGATTTAGGGGAGGATATGTTAGGATTCAGTTTTTATATAGTCAATTCTATTTATTATTTATTGTAAATAAAGTCCTAAGTATCAGGGACATGATTACAGTTTAAATAAGTGGTTTTTAGTCTTCCACGTTATTAGGGGTTGTTATAATGTGGCTACTATTTTTTCTCCGTGTCAGTTGTGTAAGGCTTATATAAGCCCATTCCTCTTAATAAAGCAGATGTAGTATTCTTCTGCAATATCTCAAAGCTTTAGTTATCTACTGCAAACAGTGTGAGCATTGTTTAGTACCCAACATAACCACAGCTTATTTAAATGATATATCTCCTTTCAGAAAATTATATAATGAACCCTATGATATATCAAATTTGCATGTTTTTGGCTACCTATGTTACAGTAGTACTTTAACTGCTCACAAAATGAAATTGGATCCTCTTGCAAATCCTAGTATTTTTCTTGGCTTCAAGCCTCATACAAAAAGGTATATGATATATAATCTCAGAAATCATAACATTGAAACCTCACGACATATAGTATTCTATGAAAATATTTTTCCATACATTGACCCCAATGTTCCTAATACCCCTAATAAAACAAATACCCCATCTTTTTCTTTGCCTGTGCCATCTAACAATAATGATAACATCAGCTATGACATATCTATTTTCGATAACAACAGTAATAATATTGCAACCCACACTAATAGCCATAACCCCACTTTTGAAATCACAAATACTAATAACTCTTTACGTCATTCTACTCGTGTTCGTCAACCACCCTCTTACTTAAAGGATTTTCACACCAAATTCACATCTTTTATTCATAGTATAACACGTTATCCTATAAGCTCCTTCCTTTCTTATAACCGGCTATCTCCTAATTTTTTAGCTTTTATCATGTCTATATCAACACAAAATAAATCCACATCATATAAAGAAGCCTCCAAACATGCTCACTGGATAAAAGTCATGGATGAAAGAAATTGTTGCTCTCAAAGCTAATCATACTTGGACGATCACTTCTCTTTCAACAAATAAAACTGCAATCAGGTCTAAGTGGATATATAAAATTAAACACAACGCCAATGGATCCATTGAAAGATACAAAGCTCGTTTGGTAGACAAAGGTTAAAATCAACTAGAAGGCATAGACTACATGAAAACTTTCTCTCCTGTAGCTAAAATTACTACCGTTCATTTGCTTTTATCCCTTGCGGTCATTCATAACTAGCATCTTAAACATCTAGACGTCAATAATGTCTTTCTACACGGACAACTACACAAGGAAGTTTATATGACTCTTCCTCCGGGTATCAAAACCTCTGAATCCAACAAGGTGTGAAAACTACAAAGATCATTATATGGTCTCAAACAATCAAGTCGACAATGGTACGCTCGCATATCCTTTTTTTTTTCTATTCAATGACTATAAACAATCATATGCAGACCACTCATTCTTCTTTAAGATTGCAGGTTCTATGACTACCATTATCCTCATATACGTTAATGACATCATCCTAGCCGAAAATAATCTAAATGATATTCAATCCATCTTTACACTTCTTGATCAGACTTTTAAGATAAAGAACCTTGGTGATCTCACTTTCTTCATTGGACTGGAAGTTGTTCGAAACAAAACTAGCATTCACCTATGTCAAAGAAAGCACACCATTGATCTACTTCGTGACTCAAGAATGTTATCGTGTTCTCCAACTTCAACACTTATGACTCATACATCACATATTTCCTCCACTTCTGGGATTCCTCTCAGTGACCCTTTTCCATATAGGAGACTCATAGGAAGACTCATCTACCTCAGTAACACTCGACTCGATATTACTTATGTTGTTCAACATCTAAGTCAATTTATTTCTACCCCTACAAACTTGCACCATCAAGCTGCACAACATATTCTTCGATACCTCAAACAAACACCTGGGAATGACATCTTCCTTGTAGCAAATAGTGATTTACAAATAAAAGGTTTTAGTGATTCAAATTGGGACAGTTTGTCACTGGTTACTCAATCTATCTTGGAGATTCTCTTATTTCATGGACATCCAAAAAACAAACTACAATATCCAATAAATGTAATAAACAGTATTTATACATGATGAAAATCTCTTTCTTTCCACTATTTTTTATTATTTCCTTCACTTTCTTTCCATTATTTTTATTATTTTTGTTTTTCCTTTTTTATATATAATGTGTCATTTCAATAACATTATTTAATTTTTTTAAAATTGTATTGCTTTAGAAAAAGTACTTAAAAATAATTGTTCGTGAAACTAAATAATTTTTTTTGAAATTCAATAATTTGTAATATTTAGAATTATTTTAAATGACATAATTTATTATAATTTAAAATAAATAACTAATTACACTTTAAGAATTATATTATTCTTTCTTATTTTTAAAATTAATATAATATCGTTATACATTTTGACGAACCCAAACAATGCTTTACTCACATTAATTGAGAATTAACTTACTTTAATACACGTATGATATAATAGGATTCTATAGAGTAAATGCGCACTTGTCAACCACGCTTTCCCTCCCTCAAAACAATGCTCCTCACCAACCTTAACGACCTTGAATTGGGCAAGACACCAATGAGTAGTTTGCTCTAGGACCACGCAAGTAATTTTTAATTTTAGAGTTAAATATATTTTGTTTTTATATTTTTTGAAAATTATTTTTTTTATATTTTTTTAAACTAATTAATTTAATTCTTTAATTTTTTAAAATATATAAAATTTATTTTTTTATAAACTTTATGATAATAAATAAATTTTATTAAATTATATTTATATATAAAAAATGATTAAAAGATATAAATTACATAAGTGATTCTAAAATTAGTAATTAAAAAAAATGCTCTATTCAAGCAAACTAAATTACAAGTAAGATTTTTTTGTAAAATATAAATTCTTAAAAGATAAAAAAATGCTAGTTTTAATGTTTTTAGTTAACTTATTCAAGAGGAAAATGAACTATAAAGGATTCCTTTATTTTCTTTTGAATGGAGATGAAAAGTGGGAAAGGGGATAGAATTTTAAAGGGTGGAGATTAGGTATAAAATAGATAGGTAGATGTTGAAGAAGACAAAATTGATATCATAAATTCAATGAACATCGTTTGGAACAATAAAATAAGGTGGTCCTGTTTTATTAATCTTGTAGCACGCGAAGTTCGATGATGAATGGGTTGGAAATTAATAAAATATTCTTCAATTTGGGTATAGTTGGGAGCTGAAGATTATATCCGACAATTCTTCTTACTTTTTATATAGTAAATGATTTTTTTGGGATAAATATTTAAAAAAAATTAAGATTTTTTTTTAGTATTAAATGAAATTTTTTAAAATTTATAGAAAATAAAAATTAAATATTTTATTCTTTATTTATTAAAAATTATTATTTTTTTATAATTTAATTTTTCTTATTTTTTAAAAATTTTATGTTTTTAAGTTTATTTTTTATTTTGTTTCTGATCATAATATATGAACCAGGAGTAAATCATCATTGTTTAATCAAAATTTTAATTTTAACGTTTTTTTTTCTCTATGATACATGTAAGAGACTTTGAAGATTTGATTTTTGTATGAAAAACAATTTTTTTTCTGATATAGGTTTTGTAATGATGTGTGTTATTATGTATTATACTTTTAAGAACTAGTTATAGTATTAATAATTTATTTCTCTTTTAAATTTTAAAGTTTCGTTTTTTTTTAGAATAAGAAAAAGTTAGATAAGAAACTAATATAAAATTATACATTAAAATAGAAGATTTACTATTAGATAAATTATTGGAAATTAAGAGTTGGATTTGGTTGGAAGAATTTTCTTGAATGTATAGTTTTTTTTAAAAAAAAATTATTATTAAAAATATGTTTTACAAACTAAATTACTTAATGATAAATTGATTTAATTAGATGAGTTAATTATTGTAATAATAGAATTGAGAATGTTATGGTGGCATAGATTGAGTTTAAAAATTATTATTATATCATAAAACTTTGTTTAGAAACTTGTGATTATAAAATTTTTAAGTTTTGAAAAGAAAAAAATATTATTTTAATACTTAATTTGAATTAAATTTATTTTCATTTTAGAGTTATAACGAGGGTTTGAAGTCATTTTGTTTAAAAATATATTGTTTTGGAGTAAAATTTATAATGATATGAATTGGTTTTGAAAATATTATTTTTGACCATTCAGACTATTTTGTTGTATAAATGGTTGTTTTCTATATATATTATTCAAGAGATGAGTTGATCCTTCTAAGATATATAAAGATAGAGAGGAATGCTCTATTATGAGTTTTTCTCACTAAAGTACTTAATTAAAACTTAAGTAATTAAGTTCGCTTTTAGCAACATATTGTCATTTGACCAAAGTGAAAACCAAGAATAATTGAATTAATTTCAATTGTTGATTGTTCAAGTATTGTGATAGAGTTCATTTATATAATAGAAACTTAGACAATTAAAGAAGCTTATGATATAATAATAATAGAATCTTGTCATTTGTAATTGTCATGAAATAACTCATGAGACGCCTTCACTCAATGATTCAATTCATACAAAAATATGTAGAAGATAAGAACAACAAATTAAAAACAAAGAAATAACTACAATAAAAAGATAGAAAGGCATGAGAAATTGAAATAAAACAAAATAAAAGCATAACAATAAGTAGAAATATAAATGAAAATGGATGAGAAGACTTAAGAGATAGAAGATGAGTTACACCACTTGAACAAATTCATCTATAAGATAAATGAAGAGAAAAACTACCACTTGAATCCAAGGAATCAACATAAAACTCAAGAACATGTTATCTATGAACAATGGCACCAAATAGGATAAACTCTTGTATGATAGGATAAATTCCTATTGCTCCTCTATTACTAGTGAATACACACTTTAGAACAAATGAAAGGAGTCTTCATTAGCTCTTAAAACCGAATACTTTCCTTTATATGAGTCCAAATATCAATAGAGTCTGAATATTTCATTGAATTTACCAGTTCAATACACACACTACTCATCTCTGCATAATAAAAATACTTCTTTAGTATCTATCATACTCACATAACATAATAAATCCAATCACACTTTCACAATCAATCATTCTTAACATATTCATCACATATAAATCATATAACTGAATCTTAGAAGTTTCTAACATAAAGATATAATCATATATATACATTTATATAAAATTAGTTTACAATTAAATAAACAAAACCAAATTTCTCATTCAAATGAGTATTTCTCGCTCAAGTAAAAACAAAATCGAGAGTAACCAACTCCTACAAGATATTTTTACTCAAGCGAGAATCTCTTGCTCAAGTGAAAATGAAATCAAAATCAAGTAGGTTCCTATCATACATTTTGACTGAGTAAGATATGTCTTGCTCAAATGAAAATAGTCGTGCACCAAAATAGATTTCTTACCCAATCTCAAACTTTTCCATACACATAACATATTCCTTAGTTCAAAAACACAAAGAATTCGTGAAATAATTTAAAGTATATGTAATGAACCCAAAATACTTATTTCACATTTATATCAAAATAATAGTCAAATTAACTTTCACAAAGATATTATAGTGTTTTATAAACATATGGCATATTCACAATAAACAACTAGGTCTAATACATGAAAACTGCACATATTTCCCAAATCATATTACACCAAAATCAAATTAGAATTTACATCAAGAAACACATTAAATGTATTTCTTCTCGTCCTAAAAGCTATTTTTTAGCTTAGCTTTACCTATATAATTATCTACTCATGTGTCAAGACACGATCATCGCAGTATCAACAAAACCACAAATACAAATTGTAAAAATAAGCTAATGTAAACAAAATTGATTATGATACAATACATAATTGCATCACAGTTATGTATACAATCATGTCCAAGTATTCAGATAATCATAATCATATTCAATCATATGTATACATCTCACTCACTCATTCACAAGCACCTAACATTCTAGACAAAATCTTCTAGAAAATTATGTGGATTTCTTAATCTCAATGACTAACATCTGATCACACAATCCCTCAGGATCACTAGATCATCCCTCCTCTTGTAACTGCACGTCTAGGATGATTCCCTTACACCTATTAAAGTATGATGACTCAACCCACCCTAATGATAGTGTAAGTGAAATCACCATCGACTTCTCATCACATGGTATTCTTGTCTACATGACTAGAACACCATTGAAGTTTGGATACCCCATAACAAGACATCTAGAATTTCATATGTACATTAAAGTTATATTAAATAGTACCTTGTGGTAACTGTCTAGCTAAAAAACAACCATCACATAACAAATCACACATAATAATCATGCAGTCCATACTCAAGGTATATAATCCAATCCATTGCTCATCTCAAATTCTTGGGCAAACAATCTATCTTAAGCACAAAGCCACTCAAACACATCGCCTCTCAAGCATACACACTTTTTAGCTCCCAATTAGCAGGAATACACACTTTGCCTCTAAATTGGAACACTCCATCCACTTCTATAACAAAGTTTGTAGCTTGATCAGTACCCAACAACTCCATCATAAGTCTTGGCTAGGTACCAACAACTACTTTTGCTTGATTATCCTAAGAAAATAATTAGTTATAGTTAAGATGCTACAACTAATGTGGTTAAGGGATGATTCAACACCCAGGTTTAGATCCCTAAACTATTCAATCAACTCCAAATCCTTTACCATCATAGTAGACACCTGAACTGTCTTCTTGCATCTATCACCTATTTTTCTTCCTTAGATGATACACTAATTAAAAAATATTGTCATTTTAGAATTCCATTTATCTTCTTTATCTCATATTCAACTCCTTTTGATCAAACATGTATTTGAGATTCTTGTGAAAATTAAAGCTATCGAACTAAGCACCATAAAGATAGTTTCTTCAAATTTTCAAGACAAATACCATAAATTCCAACTCTAAATCATGAGTGAGGTAGTTGTTCTCATGATTCTTCAATTTCCTTGAAGCATAAGACAAAAATCTATACTCTTGCATTAACACATAACCAACTTCTCAATGTGATGCATCATAGTAAATCTTAAAAGGTTTCCAATACTAGAGAGCTAAACAAACTTTGCTTAAATTCTAGAAAACTCTACTCACATTTATTAATCTAAGTAAAAGGTTGATTCTTGCAAGTCATTTGTGCCAAAGGTACTATTATCTTAGTAAATTCAAATAAACCTTCACCAATATCCAAGTAGACCTACAAAAACTCCTAATCTCTATAACTATGTGGGGATGCTCCCACTAAAGCACTACCTCTACCTTAGGGGGATCCACAAAAATGTCTCAAGAACTACACCTTTGTCATCCAAAACTTACACTAAGACAGTTTGACATATAATTGCTTCTCTTTTATTTTTCTCAAGACTTTTCTAAGGTACTCTTCATGCTCCTCCTAAGTAAGAGAATAGATAAGAATCATCTATAAAGACTACTACAAAATTGTTCAAGAATGGATGAAAAGCTCTATCATCTAATTAATTAATAGAGTTGGGGTGTATGCCACTCTAAACGACATCACCACATATTTCATCTGGTTGTGAAGCTTTAACTCTACTTAAAGCAAACACCATACTCGCTACCTTGGGCTTGTTGCCCTCCTTTTGTACCTATTGTGCACCACTAAGTGTAGCTGCTCTCCCACTAATTGTACAATCCTTGACCATATGTCTTGGTTTTTAGCATATATAACACTTCCCAATAAAAGAGGTCTAAGGATAATGTTTGATCACATGAGGTCCATCACACCAGTAACGCCAAATCTACGTAGTTTGTTGATGATGTTAAGAAACGAAAATACCACCCCAATTCTATTGGAGTCATGAGTTTGGCTTTTGCTAGTGTGATCTAGCCTTCCCCACTAGAAGGCCTACATCTTAAAGTCTGACTACCCGACTATCGCTACCCTTCAATCTCTTTACTATCTTGGCCTTCTTTACTAAAACATAAAACTCTCAAATAGACGCAACGAACACTATCTTCTTCAATTCATGCCTCAAGACCTCATCAAGTTTCATGCACCTCCAAGCCTCCTAAGTAGCCTAGGAATAGAATTTAGGTAAGTGTTCAAACCTAATGGCATATGCATGAACTGACATATTTCCTTACTCTAGCCTCAGAAACCTTAGACTACTTAACATAGCGAGCATTGTCAAAGAAATACTTCCCCAAGAATTTCTTCTTAAAGTTTTTTCAATTTTCAAGAATATATATCTAATCAATTTATAATTAAATAAAGAAACCAATTTTCCCACTAAGCCATTTTTGCCTAGATAAGCATTTCTTGCTCAAGCATAAATGAAACCAAGAATAACCAACTCCTGTTAGACATTTTTCCTCAAACGAAATATATTTTGATCAATCAAAATCATTCTCACTCAAACAAAAATAGAGTTGAGACTATTCAAACTCTTATAAGACATTTTTACTTAAGCGAGATATGTCTTCCTTAAGCAAAAATAACCCTATAATAAAACAAATCATCCAACCTAAGGTAGTCACTCATCTTCCAACTAGATTCCCTGGAAAAAAATTACTCTATAGGTAACACTACTTGAAAAGGAGGGTTTAACACAACTTTAATTTGTCCATAGAAAGACTTGATTGACAAAATGAATACATCACAGTGGACTTAGGCTAGAAAAGATTTATGTTTATTGAACAAAACTCACATACAGGACCCACAACTCATACATGCAAGCGAGTGAAAAAGAGAGGAAAAATGAACTTACCCAAATCAAGATTCAAACCAGGTAGAAATTTTATACTATTTTCTACTTCTTAGATGATGTAAATAGATTTTGAAAAAGATGAGAAACCAACTCATAAAATTAGAAAAAAGAAAGAGAGAATTTAGAGGAAAAAATTTTAATGAGATAAAAATTTTATATAAATAAAAAATAAAACATTTAGTTTTCTACTTTATGTTTTGAAAATTTAACAAAATTTTCATTCTTCATTAAAATAAAGTCCACTTATATATAATTCTTAATCTTGATCCTTTTAAATACTATTGTATTAAGATATTTAATAGTAGTTGCGAGGAGGCAATACTATTGAGTTTGAGTATGGAATAATGTTATATACAGTTAGGATATCCAAGTTTTTACTAATAGCCTAAATCACAAAGATGAAGGCATTACATAATGAAAAACTAATGAAGGTTCTTGTAATTTATTTTAGAGTATGTATAACCAAATAAAAAATAAGTGTTTTAAGAATTATCTTATCGTATGCAATTCGAGAAAGAACTAGAATTGTACTTCATAATTTTAAACTACCTATACTTGAATATTTTTATGCATGTTCGAGTAGGAACATAATTATGAATCAATTCTTACTAAGTGTATTTAGGTATTTGACATGTGTTAGTTTGAAACATTATTACTCAATATGGTAACCTCTTTTAAATGTTATTTAAAGTCATAATTATTGGAGGGAATAAATTGAAATTGCTAATAATATATGTTTGGATGAAAATTATGTGGTGTTTCTAAGTTTATTTGTAATTATATAAGATTAGATTATTTTAAAAGTAATTAGCTTATTATGTTTATTTTGACTGTTTTTTAATATTATAATAATTATGTTTTTGACTCATGAGTAAATGTTCAAATATGGGATGATAAAAAAGACAATAGTAAAGATTTATTCATAAGTGTTTTTGATATATATATATATATATATATATATATATATAATTAATATATATTTATTTTTCAAATATATCCAAATTTTACTTTTATTTTATTTTTAATAAGATAAGTAAGGGCGTTATAAGATACCTATTATATATATATATATAGAATAAATACTTAACTTTTATATTTAGAATTCACAACAAATAATATTTTTAAAGATATAAATATTACAAATTAAATTTTATAATCAATAAATATTTTAAATACATAAATTATATTTTGAATATATAATAAATAACTTAAAATTTGATGTAAAATTATCTTTAAACTATGTTGATATAGAAATTTGAAGTAAAAAATTTAAAGAGTAAAACTTGATGATATAACGTTTTCAATATTATGATGATGCAAGTGATGATGATGTTAATTTTATATTTAACCTTAAATTTAAGTTGTAATTCGTCTGTTTAAAGTATTGTAAGTGTAGTCTTATCTTTGATTGTGCATATATTATATAGGATGTGGTGTTTGATTGTATTACAAATTTTTTTTAAATAATTTATGTGAATTTAATTGATTAAAAAACTTATTTAATCATTTAAAATATTTTAAGAAGGCTAAAAAATATTCTAGAATATTTTAATCGATTACATCTTGAATATAATATGTTAAAATCACTTAAAACATAATAGAAAAAAATTGTCTCTCTGAATTAATTGATTAAAATAAAAAATTAATTTATTAAAATAATTTAAAGTATCAAATTTAAATAATTTTAATATATTAAAAAATCGTTTTAACATATTAACTTTTGTTAGACTTAGTTTCCTATTTTTTGTTTTAATAAATTAAAACTAATTTAATCTTTTAAAATAGTTATATAAATAAAAACTAATTCATTTATGAATTGAGTTAAAATATTTTTTCAAAATTATTTTCAAATATCAAATTACTAGCACAATTTGTTAAGATATTATGTTACAACTATTTTGAAGAATTGCTGTCATTATTTTAACTTAATTACTTTTTTAAAGATCAATCTTTTCTTTTCTTATGTGTTTTCAGTAATAAATATTGGTTCAGATTCTATGTAAAAATTTGTATGTTATATTTTTTCTCTATCATATACCTATCTTATTAATTCTATTTGTTAATTGAATCTTTTTAAAAGAAAATAATTTATCGATTAACAAAATAAAGGTTTCATATTTTAGAATGTGATATATTAATTACTTAATTTATAAAAATTTAATTCATCTCTTAAACATAAATTTTATTCTTAAAAAATAAAAAAAATAGTTAAGAAAATAAAATAAGATATACAAATATAAGAATAGTTGGGTATGGATTGTAGTATTAATAATGTGAAATACACATTTGAATAAGAATGTTACAAATATCTGATTGAAATCATTATCCAAGAAATATATTATAATTTATATTGTAGGAGAAATTAGAGTTGAATAGCAAATTTTGGTGTTGACTTTTCAACTACTTGAATTTCATATATCTTAGACACAAACATTTTGTCATTTGTCCCATCTGTTGGTTCAATAATTTACTTTCTCTCAAACAACTCCATTATAAGATGTTTGGTGTATAATTTTTTAAAATTCTTAATAATTATATTTTCTGAAAATGCTATAAATATTTTTATATGCTTAAAATACTTTTGCGAATGACAGATATGGTTAATTTTTACATTTTACCACATTTTAAGAAAGATGTAGTGGAAAACATAGTTAAAAAATAACTCTTATATATATATATATATATTAAATTCCTAAAATTAATTTTTAAAATCGTAATACCGCACATTGAATTTAATATTTTTAACCTAAAATTTAATGGAAACTTAAAAAAAAAATCCCATCAAACTACTCTGAATTTGTTTTTCTCTTCTTTTTTTTTTTTCATAATGTATTTCTCTACATCTCTTTCACTATGGTGCTTCAATTACTCAGTTAAATGAATGTTGGTGACATTTTTTTTTTCTAAATAAATAACCTATACAAAGAATTAGATCCATTCGTGGTTTAAGTTTATAAGTGTTCCAAAGTAAAAAAAAAAATCAGTATAATGTGCTTTGACTTGTGAAAGCAAATTATTATATATTCATATTAATGGAATTTTAATTTTTATTATATATTTATTTATACGGATTTAGTATTTTAAGATTGTATGGGATGTATCTGTATTTACATTACCTTCTAAATTGCATGGAATGTACCTGTGTTTATACTAGTCAAGTCAATATAGTGTAGGAGAATTTAATACTAAGATTAAGAGTGAGCGAATTATCTTCACTAAACACATATATTTATAATGCAAAATAATATAAAATTATCATATTTTAATAATTTATGATAATTTATTTCTTTACTGAAGTTAAGAAAAAATAATCTTTAATATATCAAATTCAAATTCGGTCTGAATGAATATAGTGAAATTTCTTCTTTAGTTAACTTAAAGTCTGGTATACGAGGATCTTGGTTATGAAATATAAATACAAATATCAAGCTTTTATTAAACCTCAGCACCAAAACTTTGATTGTAGTCGTAGCAGGCTCTTAGCTTGGCTCATTCACAAAATAACTAAAGTGGAAAAGAATTTAAATACCATGTTCGGGTAATCGCAGAATGAAAGGGTCACTCTTAAAATGTAAAAGTTATAACTATTAGTATTTGAAATTTACGTCTAAAATGTAAAAATAAAAATGAAGGTGGTCGTAGTTTTAGTGCGTGTTTGATTTCCAAGCTTCAGATACGAAAAGTAAAATTGGTTTAAATTAACTTCAAATTTGATCTTTTTTTTATCTAATCCAACACGAGTAGCAGTGACATAAGCAATTGAATTAAGATTTTAGATAAAGAATAGCAAAAGTAATATCGTAAACGGGGGGTTGAAGATTGTGATTGGTTAGTGTTATATGTGGGAATCGCGTTGGATTCCCTTTGTGATGAAATCGTGTATATTTATTTATATTCAGTAGGTAGTGACAGTAGTAAAACCCTGGTAATATTATTATGCTTATGTTCCCTTCCTCTCTCAAGTGTGTTGTGTGTCAGTGAAGTGCAGTGTTGTGACTAATGGTGGAGAGTGGCTAAGAGAGATATGCTATCTAGTGCCTAGTGGATGTAGGAAAGGACCTCAAACCACCAATCTTTCATTCACACTCGCATCATATTCTGTCACAGTGCAAAATTGTAGTTCTCACTTCTCTTCTCACCAAAGTAGATACATCTGTTGTTGATCTCAGTGTTTCTCGCATATTTGGGGTGTCTGCAAACTACACAGGGATTTTGCTTTTCAATTGAATTAGATTCCTTTGGGAATTCAATTCTGATTCTTCCTTGGGTTTTGGGTTTTCTTCTTTCTTTTCTCCCTTTATTTATATCTGGGCTCGTTTTCTTTTCCTTGACGTTCTTGCTCCAACCCAAATTCACACTGTTTCCCTTTCTCAGAGTCTAATTCTCCAAATCTTGGTAAGTTTCTCAATTCACTTTTTTATCTGGCATGTTAGCAGTAGTGTTGAACAAATTTGGTTGCTTTAGTTCCTTCTCTCTATGTTGGAAACGTGCAATTCAATTAAACTAGATAATGAGTTGCCCTTTGCCTTTGGTATTGTGGTTTTTGTTCTTACTTATATAGAGTCAGGTATTCTGGATCATGATGCTTTTTCTTTTGTGAAAATTACACAACACTCGATGCTGACAAAGATTTCCACTTTACCAGTTCTTAGCCAGAATTGTCCAATAAGCATTAGAATGATGACTTTATTTATTTGGATAAACCATGATGATTATCAGTGCAAAGTGCTGACCAAAGTTGAAGCAAAAAGCCTTGTTTCGTTTAATATAAACAATCAGACCACCAATCTTCTTTTATATGTCAATCTCTTGATGGCAGATTATTTAAATGACTCGTGTTGCATTCAATATCTAAGTTATCCCCTCAGTCTCATGTGACTTGCTTCTTTATCAAATAATAACTTGTTACTAGGTAAGTTTAACTGATATATAGAATATGCCAAGATGATCACTTTTTTTACTCTTTCAAGGTTAGCCTAAGACAGTAAAATTGCTATTAATTGGACTTTTAACTGTATAGGAGAAAATTCAGTTCACTTAATTTGAACTGATTCATTCACATATTGGTATGAAAATGACGTGTACTTAAACTGATTGGAAATGTGCAAGGATTAATTAAAAATCATAAACTTTGTAAGGAGGGTATCAAAAGATTAAGCCCGTCCCACCTGCTTTGAATAATTATACAGATTTTGGATATATCAGTATATCCTAACCACACAATTTTCTTGGAAGCCACTTTCTAAAGATAAACGATATGATTGTTTCCCATCGTGTTATTCAATTCATTGCATTTTTTTACTGATAATTAGTCCTATGCTTATGTGGGGTTTAAAATTTCTACTTTTTTGGGCAGTCACATATGCCATAAGGCATTTCAAAACAGTTTTTGGGGTGAAATCTTTTCTTTTTAATGTGTATGTTTTACCTGATAAATGATGCAGAACTTGAACTACCCTCTGAAACGTGCGTGTTTCTTCTTCTGATGAGCCTTTTTCATTTTTAACCCAAATACAAAAGCAGAACAAGTTGGCAAGTGGGAAGGTCCATATATATATTTAAATCATTACAGCAAAAATAGAAAAGAAAAAAAGGGCATAAATTTAAACTTTTTCCTTTATTAAAAAAGATCTAGGGGCAATCATATCCTAGAGGGTTGTACCATCATTACCATTTAGTGGGGCATCGTGGAAGGCAAGTACTCTGAAAAATAATTAAATGAAGTTGGGTATTGGCACACTTTGTAGTTGATATATGAACTTGTAATAAAATATGATACATGGCACGATCCGCAACAAAGGCCGTGAAATCTGTGTTTGTCTAAACGCATAATTTTGTGTTCCTTCATATCCGTGGCCTCTAATGCCATCTAAAGTCGGAGCAACTTATTTATATTATATGAATTGTTCATCAATAAATTATTATTTTCATGACATGTAATTTTAGATCATTTGAAATTGAAGAGATTTATATATATAAATAACTATTTCTTATAAATTTTTTAACATCTGTTCAAACATAGACGGAAATATGAAATATCAGACAAAGAAAAAGATATAGTAAGTTAAACAATTTGTTAGAAGATGCTCAGATTGAAAT
This sequence comes from Macrotyloma uniflorum, assembly GCA_016859785.1. Taxonomy (NCBI): domain Eukaryota; kingdom Viridiplantae; phylum Streptophyta; class Magnoliopsida; order Fabales; family Fabaceae; genus Macrotyloma; species Macrotyloma uniflorum. The sequence continues at coordinate 1,970,423 of BDMB01000033.1, forward strand.
GAAAACTAATGAATTGTTTCTACAAAGAGATTGAAGATTGAAGACGTAATAGCAACAGACAACTGTGGAAGTGTGGATGCAATGAATTTAACTGTAGCCAACAAGTGCATGAACCGTAATTAGATGGCCCTTTTGTTGAGAGTATCTTACTCCCTACCTCACCTGGATAGTGCCTCTTCAGATGATTTTGGAGCCATTGAGAAACTTCTAATTCTTACAATTTCTATGCATAGAGATTCCAAAGAAGTTGGCCCTTCTTGATGTTGTAGAAATGTGACTTTCATAATATTCTCTTTTTGGATCCATTAGAAAAGACTTTGCCCAATAGTACCCCATAAAGTGCCAAAAATTAAAGGGGCACTGGCTGCACAGTTCTTTCATAAGCTATCTCAGGAAAGTATAACAAAGGTTTCCCGAACAAATTAACTTTGAATTCACAGAAAATGAGAAAAATAAAGCTGTATTCTCATTCCAAGGAGCTTGGTAGATTTCTCTAACTAGTTTTCTTCTTGGAGATGTGAAAGAAGCTAGAGCAGAAGACAGGTACACTCAGTAGTGAAGAAGATTATTAATGCAAAACTAATAATCTTTTCTACTACCAGATTCATATTGGGATAATGCAGCAAATTTATATTTAGCCTTTCAAAGAAAGAGGGTGTCATTTTATTTCTTCCTTTATCATCTTAATTATGCATGATTAATTGCTGACATTGATCCACATGATATGGCATTGCTGGCACTTATCCATTTTGCTTGTATTATATGGGCGGCCACACCAACATCTACTAGTCTATATTGTATTGTTGACATTTGACTCTAGCTGCCTTTATGTATGGCTTAATATAAATATTAGCTCAAAATGCATCTCTTTTCATGTTCAATACAGTTTCTGTATTCCCAATTATTGTAACACTGCAGGATCTATTTTCCACATCGCAGATATTTGTGGCTAAAAAATTGAATATTGTGTTAGTCCTTCCTGTAGTAAAGGTGAACCATGAATGCACTAGCAGCCACCAACAGGAACTTTAAGCTGGCCTCTAGGCTTCTCGGATTGGATTCAAAGCTTGAGAAAAGTTTACTGATTCCATTCAGGGAAATCAAGGCAAGTAAAATTGCTTCTTGTGTTTTTCATATCTCTGTTCTGGAAAATTACTTTACTTGTTTTCCCTCTACTGTTTCATATATTCACCAACTCTAGTTCTAAATAATGTTTCCCAAAATGCAGGTTGAGTGTACCATACCTAAAGATGATGGCACGTTGCAATCTTATGTTGGGTTCAGGGTTCAACATGATAATGCCAGAGGCCCCATGAAAGGAGGAATCAGATACCATCCTGAGGTTAACACTAAAATCTTTCAATTATTAACTATTCAAGGTTTTTATCTATGGTTGCGGTAAAGACATGCATTCTTTTTTGATTGAACAACTACTCCAGCACTGAATTGCTATCTCATTTTTGTCAAAGATAATTGTTTGATTCTTAAATCTTTGTATACCTTCTAAAAAAATGTAGGGATAATCCTTTGAACAGCCATATATTTAATAAAATTTGTGGTTCAAATTACAACTTTTCCATGAACTAGTCCTTGTAACTGTTTATATACGTACATGGTGTGTGGTTCTCAGTTCTCACTCAGAATCATTTTATGGAATAAATAGGTTGACCCTGATGAAGTGAATGCTTTAGCACAACTAATGACATGGAAAACAGCTGTGGCAAATATACCTTATGGTGGTGCCAAAGGAGGGATAGGGTGCAACCCAGCAGAATTAAGTATATCTGAGTTAGAAAGACTTACCAGAGTTTTTACCCAGAAAATTCACGATCTGATAGGAACACACACAGATGTTCCAGCACCTGACATGGGAACAGGACCACAGGTCAGTACTAATTACACAGATATAGAATTGAATCTTCTGCTATTTGTTTAAGACTATATACACTTTATTTTAGTATGTTACTGTTATTTTATATTTGACTGCTGATATGATTTTTTGCAACTGAAAATTATCTTACTGAATGATTATGCATGCAGACTATGGCATGGATACTAGATGAGTACTCCAAATTTCATGGTTATTCTCCTGCAGTAGTGACTGGAAAACCTATAGTAAGTAATGGGTTTGTTCTATCATTTCATTTCATTGGTCATTGCAATTACTTGATAAAATCATGCTTAAAATTAATCGGCCTTATTTTCTCAATGTAGGATCTTGGTGGATCTCTAGGTCGAGACGCGGCTACAGGACGAGGAGTCCTCTTTGCAACAGAGGCTTTGCTTAATGAGCATGGAAAAAGTGTATCAGGACAACGGTTTGTCATACAGGTACTTGTTGTGTCTGGTATTTTTACTCCCTTGATCTCTATGCCAGTGAAGGGATATCGCATTGTGCCAACTTGAAAATGATGTTCAAGGTAATGGTCAATGAAGACATTTGTAAGAGATTCCCCATATCAGTTATTATTTACTAGTTATTTTTAGTAAATAGTTAAGTTACTACTAATTAGTTTTAGAGAGGTTGGACCTTTTTACTTTGTTCTAATATTGTTCACTGATAAAGAATGAAGAAATAACTAGGTGCATGGTAAAGACTACTCCAAAGAAGTAACTGGATTTAGGATTGATGGATATCAGGAGATAAAGAAAAAAAGGAAATAATAAATAATTTTTTTCAAGTTAATGTTAACTTAGACATAAACTAATGTAAAAATAAACTTGTACAAAAGTTTATCTAGTATTATGATGAATTGAAGATAAACTCATGATATCATATTGTGTATTTCTTCAGGGTTTTGGAAACGTAGGGTCATGGGCTGCACAATTAATCGGTGAGAAAGGTGGAAAAGTTGTTGCTGTGAGTGACATAACTGGAGCCATAAAGAACAGCAAAGGTCTTGACATCCCAAGCATACTCAAGCATTCCAAAGAACACAGGGGTGTAAAAGGTTTCCATGGTGGTGATCCAATTCACCCTGACTCGATACTGGTTGAAGATTGTGATGTTCTTGTCCCAGCAGCTCTTGGGGGTGTCATCAATAGGTGATTTTCCTAACTTAACTACGAAACTCTTTTGTTTTCAACTCGAGAAAACATGGGACACCTCAAACCATTTTATTATTTTAACAAACTACATAGCACAATATCATCATCGTAGCTTACTTTGAAAGCAAACATAAATACAACCACCCATTTTCTTTGTTAACTTCGTACTTGCTTCCTATAAGCAATATTCTAAAGTTGAATTATTGTATAATAAGGAGAAGGTCTAAAGCTTTCTTTCTTTCTTTTTATCTTTTGGTATGGTTAAAGGGAAAATGCAAATGAGATCAAGGCAAAATTCATTGTGGAAGCAGCTAATCACCCAACTGACCCAGAGGCTGATGAGGCTAGTTTGAAATTTCTCCTCCCTTCCCTTCTTTAAACAAACAGGAAAAAAGAAATGAACTATTGATAACTATTCATTTGTTTAATGAACTTGCAGATTCTTAAGAAAAAAGGCGTTGTCATCCTCCCAGACATATATGCAAATTCAGGAGGAGTTACAGTTAGCTACTTTGAGTGGGTTCAGGTAACTAGCTATTTAATGAACTGCATGATTTCACAGAGATATCTTTCACTTAATGCTAAAGTAATTTGAGTGTTCGATGAGCAAAATTGATATTCTAACACATAATTTGTTGTGCATGTAAGTTAACAACCATACTATCAATCATTAGAAGAAATACATTTTTTACTTTGTACTATCAGTTACTTTATGAATTTAGCTTTTTAATTTTAAAAAATATGTAAACATAGGCTACTCTTCATTTTATGATAACAAAAAATTAATTAAATATGAAGGTGGATTAAATTTACAAATTATAAGAAAAAGTCAAAACTTAACCTGATTGAAAAACAGAGAAATTAAAACATAAAAATTATTTACATTAACTTGCAAATTGCTTATTTTAGAGTATCTGCATAATATTGTTACACACAGAACATTAACTATGCAGTCCTTATGTGCTTGATAAATTTGTTACACACAGAACATTCAAGGATTCATGTGGACTGAGGAGAAAGTGAACAATGAGCTAAGGAACTATATGACCCAAGGTTTCAAAGATGTGAAGGAGATGTGCAAAACCCATGAATGTGATCTTCGTATGGGAGCCTTCAGCCTAGCAGTTAACCGTGTGGCACGAGCCACTGTCCTTAGGGGGTGGGAAGCTTGACACCTATTGCTGCTGCTGCTGCATGCATGCATCCTTTCAATAAAACAGCTCCATTTTCAGCAACATTTCACAAAGTTTTTGTTGCTTTCATGTGTTGGGTGAATTGTATTCTCACCCTCAATTTTTATTTGATCAATTTTATATCTCATTTATCTAAAGGGGAGGACTCCACGTTCTATTCTTGGATTAATATTGCAATTTCTGTTCTTGCACTAATAACTTTTTATAAGCAAAATGAAGTAATATTATATAAGCAAAGAGTATAATACCCTTTAGTTTACAGCAGTGTTACAACAGTGTTACATAGTTGTGCTTGAATATCATGTATTCTTCACTTTTCATTCCTCTAGTGTTGACCAAATCAAGCCACCTCATCCCAACAATGCAGCACTAGTGTTACAACTCTGCATAGGATTAGAGTCAGAAAAAGCTGGATCAAATGCATTAAGCCACGACCAGCAGTGGAATAAGATGCTCTGGATAGCTGCTTCCTCTGATTGAAATTGTTTGTTTTGAAATAATCACGCTTTTCTTCTTCGCCACAATATCCAAGTCACTGCACTCCATGAAGTTTGGGCAATATTTTGTCCCCTCAAATTTGTAGCCCAGAAATCATTTGAACCAACTGGAAATGATAGAGAAAAATTGTAGTAGAACAGATTTTATCATTAAAACAGTTTATTTTTTAATTATAAAAAAAATCTAAAAGGCAAAAATATTATTTTTATTGTTTTTCATCGAAAAGGAATACATTTAAGGAAATGAAAGTGAAAATGAGTAAAAAATAAAATAATTTTATTTATTATTAATTTTTTAAATATATTTTTTTATTTATTATAATATTATTTTTAATTATTTATTATTATTAAAATAAAATATAATATTTTTATAATTATTTTTTAATTATTATGATTATTATTATTATAAAAATATAAATATTATTAATAATTATAAAATTATTATAAATAATTTTATTTATTATTAATAATTATTTATTAATTATTATTTTTATTTTTATTTATTAATATAGTAATATAAAAAATAAAAAATATTAATAATTTTATTATGATTGCGTATATAAAATTTGTTACAAATAATTTTTCTATCAAATCTTCATTATTTAGGAAGCGAAAGAAAAATCAAATCAAACGTTTCGAGAATTAAATTATTTTTCTCGAATCTCGTAAAATTATTGTAAATCTTCACTTAAAAACAGTATTTTTCCGAAATTTAAAGTGCGGGAAAAAAAAGTTAAAGAATAGATAAGCATAAATAATTAAGATAATTAAATATTAATCTATCTAAAATTAACGTTAATAAGATTAAATAATAATAATTTTTTTAATTTTGAATTATAAAATAAAGAGATTAAATATTCTTAATTAAAAATTAAGATAAAATATATTCGACTTAAAGGAAATATTAACTAGACCAATCATTAAACTTTCCATTCCCATTACCTACCTACAGCATATAAAAAAAATCATTCTAATTTGAATTGTATACCATATCAAAGAATGAACATATGTTTTAGTGGAGCCATTTCCTTACATCACTCTACATCTAAGAACCTTTTCCCATCTAGTTAATTGGTCCCAACTGTGTTTCAAAGCTGAAACTTGACTCAAATGTATCAAAAATCTATAACTCCTAAGCCATCAGCAACAAATGGCAAACAGGATTGATGTCATGCCACTAAAACAAGCCTTTTCCCACGACTCTAATCAGTCAATATGAAGTTCCTATCCAACCTTTCAATTAAGCCAAGGGTCAAAACCATGAAATAACATACACTATTGATCACAGATGAAAGGATCACTAGCTTTTGTAAATATAACTACTTTGGTTTGCTTTTAAAAGTTAGGCACACTAAGGCAAAGATCATACAACAAACCCAAAACATTCGAAGCGCCATTCCTAACTGAAGACAACCAATCATACATCCTGTCCAACAGCCCCCTTGTATTTCCAAAAAGCTGACAAGACTTACGATAAATTATTTTATTAGGTACAATTTATAAATAACTATACACCAATGTTTTTAACATATAAAAATAAGTAGAAATTGTGCTTTCTTACACTCCAAAACAGTTGCTATATACTGTCAAAAATTATAGAACCCTGTTAGAGTCCATTATAACGGGATCAAGGAGTATATGTATAAGAATGCGTCATCGATCCCGTTTCCTATGGATTTTAATTGACTGATATAATCAAGTACCAATCCACCTTGCCATAATGAAAATAATATAATCAACCAACATGCAGCAGAACCACTCAATCCATAAGAAATAACAAGTTAATACAACATCTATGTTATCTCCAAAACAAAACTGCAGCAATATGAAAAACATTACATAAAACTTCCCCCCTATGATCTTCCCCTTCCCCTGAAACCACCACCCCTAGGAGGACCACCCCTGAAACCACCACCCCTTGGGCCACCTCTTCCACGAAAGCCACCACCACCTCCTCGAAAACCACCACCTCCACGGCCACCTCTGCCACCACCCCGACCTCCTCCACCTCCACCTCTACCAGCTTGTGCTTGTCCCCTGAAACAAAAACAGGCCAGTCATGTTAACTGGAATGACTCCCAACCATTTTAATTCCATTCAAAGCCACCGAAACTAATCAAATTGTTGGCAAATTATTTGGACATAAACAAGTCGAACACAAAGATCCAACTGCATACACATGATTGAAACAAGGATAAGGGCAGTTATGTAAAACAAAATTCAAGATAATTAGATACAGTGCCAGCAGAATATTAAAAAAAAATCAGAATTGACCATTTATCAGTGAAATATTGCCTTCCGCCAATAATTTAAAAGCCCAAAAGGACCTGTTTTTAGTTCTTTTCACCTCTTTTTTAGGATGAGAAACCACCAACTAAAAGCAATAGTTAAAAGTAGCAACATTTTGTTGAATGATTGCCAACAAAAGTAACTATACTACAATTCACAAATGAATCACTTTGACAGAAACGAGTCAAGAATCCTTTAGACAATATACAATCTCAAAAGGCTACATCAAGACTGCCATATTCACTTTCAACATTGTAGCTGTCCGAGCAAAAGTTGTTCTATGTATAATAGAAGTATAACATCTAAGTACACAGAAGAACATTGTTAAAGCATTGGACAGCATACACCTAAAACATTCTATGGAACAATTCACACTTCTAAGTTAACACAATGACAGTCAGAAACAAAAATACAAGAAAAATTAATTGACCATTGATTAACCCATATTCCTCTTCATATACTACTTTTCAGTGCGCAAATTAAATGTATGATACTTAGACAGGTTAATTTTTGGCAAAGACAAGCAAAGAGGCCATACTTGGGTTGTGGAAGAAATCTTGCAAGAGGCAACAGTTTCCTTGGGTCAATGTAAAACTTGTCACCAGCTGAATAAGAGGTAGCCACAATCCCTTCCATCATTTTAATTGAGAAGTACTGCGTGTTCAAAAAAACAAAGCAACAAATAGCATCACATCTCCGCTGAAAAACAAACCAAAAAACCAAAAACAACCAAAATGTTAAAACACAAAAAGAGAGATACCCACAGCTTCGTTGATGGGTCCAAATATTTCATCAACTTTCCCAATCTGAGTCATGTTTTTCAGATATATAGGAGCATTGAAAAAGGGAACTTTCTCATTTGTAAGCTTCGTCACTGCATCTCCCTCACACGCATGCATAAAAGTTGCCACCTCTGCATATACCAAACCACATTAAAGAATTAACAACAGCATAAAAATGAAATAAAAAAATGAAAATCTTTTTTTTAACCAAGTTAAGATAAAGTTATTATATTCTTTCATAGAAAATTATATACGAAATCTTGTCACCAGCAACAAAAACAACAAAGCAAGAGATTTTTCAAGCTTCACACAATGTTTGTGAAATACCCAACAGAGACCAAAGAAATTGAAACGTTTCTTAAGTTCAATAATTGAACAAAAACAGAAAAAAAACAACCTACGACTTCTGAGGGTGGCCCTTCATCGCGAAAACCGCCACCGCCGCGTCCTCCACCGCCCCGACCAAAACCACCTCTACCGCGACCTCCACCGTCGCGACCACCTCTGAAACCACCGCCGCGCCCGCCGCCTCTCGGGGGTCTCATTGTTTAGTAATCAGAGAATGCTCCCACAGAGGATTAGCAAAACAGCGTTGGGAGGGTTTAAGGTTTTGAGGGCGACGCAGTGGGAAATAGGGTTTTGAAGAGAGAGAGAGGAATACTTTAGTGTTTGGGCTACTATTGGGCTTTCTTGTGACCAAACAATAGTGTTATTGTCACCTTTGTTTTCCCTACACATACACCCCAATTTTTTTTTTTTATTATTATTAATTCTACTCCTTTCTCCACTCCCTCCCTTATAACATGTTTCTCTTCCCTCGCACCTTATTTGCGTGAAACATCCTATTTATTTTTCTAAAAAATTATTTATTTAAAAATAGTTGTTAAAAAAACTATAAATTTTATTGGATAAATTTTTTATCAAACAAAATTTGTAATTATTATAAATGGTATTTATGTCATTATCACATCTTCATCACAGTAATATTTATACAGTTATTTTGTAATTTTCATTATGTCTTTATGTAATATTATTTTGTTATGTAAGGGTGATATTAGATGACTTTTTTACCATATTAATATTATTTTATTATAAAATTATAAAATTATAATTGTATTGACTTTATTTACAATAATAATATCATTTATTATACACTATCAAAATTCGTTTGTCGGAAAACGAGGAAACGAAACATGAGTCCAAACGTAACATTGATTTTATTATATATAATATAGAATTCAGTTTTTAATAAACTGAATTTTAATTTTTTTAATATAAAAATATATTTAATTTAAAATTAAATATTTTATTAAAAATAAAAAATTAATATTATAATAAAATAATATATATATATATATATAATTAAATATTTTATTTAAATATATATATATATTTAAATATTTTTTAAAATAAAAATTATTTTATTAAATAATAAATTTTTATTATATTATATATATATATTAATATAGTATTTAAAAATTAATATTAAATATTATTATAATTATTATTATTATTAATATTAAATAATAAATTTTAATATAAACATTGACAATAATATACTAAAAAGATTAATAAATACAAACATAGTCAGTACATTAAAAAGATTGTTAAACATAATCATAAAGATTAAGAAATACAAACATTGATATTAATATTAACGAAATTTTAATCTCTATAATGGTGTCCAGTTCTACAACGAGGTCGACGTCTGTTACGTGTTGGATTTCGTCGTTATGGTTGTTGTTCTTGAATTTCAAGAGGAATCTGTAAAGGATTTTCTTCTTCATGAACCCTTGGATTTTGAAATGCAATTGAGGAACTATCCGGTTGGTTAGCATAATCTGATTGGTAAAGAAAATTCATGTAAGCATGTGCTGAAGCTGTGAAAATCTACTCCAAATAAGTTTGAGAAGATATCCTCTGAAGTTGCTACAAAAGAATTTTCTCTATCAATTGTATTTGGTTCTGGTGTCACATATTGCGGAGGTAAGGAAACATGTTGTTGAGGATGATCATATGATGGTGTGGAAGTTGTATTGGTTTCAAAAGTGGCTTTAGTCCTTGGTTGTTGTTGGGTTCTTGGATCTTCGAGTAGTTGTGGTACAGATAGAAAAATGATAGAATTGGTAATGTACCATTGCATGTATTCTCTTGTATGAAATAATGGGTCTTGCGTTGGATGACCCACTAATGTTAACTCATGTCTATTGTTCCATACTCTATCGGATTGGTGTCATTCAACAATAGCAAAACAAATGATGGTTGTACATGTAGTCCACAATTGGGCATCGTTGTATGCTTGGACTGGGATTGATCTTTGCAATTCCTTATATGAAGCCCATAAAACTTCCACCAAAAAATTACTTTTGTTATTAAAAATAAAACCAAATAAGAAATGAATTAATAATTTTGTGAAGAAGATATACCTGGTCAGCTTGAATGTGATCAATCATAGTTCTATACCCCACAACATTATTGTGAGGGACATTTCTAAAGCTTAGCACTCTACCTCCGCTCCATTTACAAACCAATGGGTATGTTGGTGGAAGACTAGAAATTGGAGCAATATATGGCATGCGATGTCATGCCCACCACCCATTGTTTTGACCCTTACATTTGTTGCTCTACACATTTCCCTATACAACACAGCTAAACAAGCAGACCCCCAGCTATAACGCCTAGAACATCTAAGATTAGTTAATAAAGTTAAATACATAAGATGAACTTTGTTGCCTGTTTTGTCAGGCATCAAAATACCTCCAATTAAACCTAATATATATGCCCTACAATGAGCATGAAGTTGTTCTTTAGATGGTTCTTTTGGGAGCTGTGAAATATTTTTCCTAAGCCATTTTAACTTGATCATAGAGCCAATTAGTGACTCTCCTTTGACTGGCACAATGCCTAGATATGTTTCACACATTTCTTCCCAATCTAACATTGTTGGGCCAATGACTGGTAATCCATCAACTCTTAACCCGAGTTGAAGTGCAATATCCTCTAACGTTATGGTACACTCTCCTATTGGAAAATGGAATGAGTGAGTTTCAGGTCTTCACCTTTCTACCAAAGCTGTTACCAAAGCATGATCAACCTTTAGATGTCTTAACTTTGCTACTGGAGCAAAGCCTACTTGTTCTAGCAATGGAACAATTAGAGGGTGAGGTTCTGGCATTGAATGACAATATGATGATATAATATTTTCAGTCTCCTGCAATTATTAATGAATTAGGCACAACATGTATTCATATACAAATATAGTATAACTAAATATGAATGATAAGTTAAACTTACCGTCCTACCAATGAAGTTAGATCTGTGTTCATTTTGCTTTGACAATAACATTTTGGCTAACTGATAAGATGTAAATAAATACCTAGTTGGATGCAAGTGAGAATGGTAAGATGTAAATTAAACAAAGTCATACCATGTGTATTTATAGGAAACCTTAACATGGTGGTAGTGAAGTGTGCATCTTTTTTGGTTGGGAGAAGAGAAAGCATGGTGGTGGTGAAGTGTGCTTGACAAGTCACACTTTTTCATTTTACGTGCTCCTCAGAAGGCATCTTTTTTGGTTGGGAGAAGAGAAAACATGGTGGTGGTGAAGTGTGCCTGACAAGTCACACTTTTTCGTTTTACGTGCTCCTCAGAAGACATCTTTTTTAGTTGGGAGAAGAGAAAGCATGGTGGTGAAGTGTGCCTGACAAGTCATACTTTTTCGTTTTACGTGCTCCTCAAAAGGCATCTTTTTTGGTTGGGAGAAGAGAAAACATGGTGGTGGTGAAGTGTGCTTGACAAGTCACACTTTTTCGTTTTACGTGCTCCTCAAAAGGCATCTTTTTTGGTTGGGAGAAGAGAAAGCATGGTGGTGGTGAAGTATGTCTGACAAGTCACACTTACTCGTTTTACGTGCTCCTTAGAAGACATCTTTTTTGTTGGGAGAAGAGAAAGTATGGTGGTGGTGAAGTATGTCTGACAAGTCACACTTACTCGTTTTATGTGCTCCTCAGAAGACATCTTTTTTGTTGGGAGAAGAGAAAACATGGTGGTGGTGAAGTGTGTCTGACAAGTCACACTCACTCGTTTTACGTGCTACTCAGAAGTCATCATTATTGCTTCCTTGCTTACCATTATAAATACTTGTTCATTTTACATATTATCATTATCCCTCACATTCTCCTTCTTTGGTTGTTTGTGGTTTTCACTCTTCAAATATCTTTTTACCTTTATTATTTTCAGGATAATGGGTTCTATATATGTCATTGTTTACTATGATGGTGCCATGAACAACTGTCCTATTGAAGGAGTCACCTTCAACTCAATATTAGTCAAATTGGTGTCTTTCAGAAGAGGTCTATCTCTACAAACGATGAAGAAAATCATCCATAAAAAATGTGAGAAAGATGCAAATGAAAGAGTGACAACTATACATTTTCGGTACCCAATAAGACTTGGGCCTGGTGTTAACAGTTACACTGTTGTGGAGTTGAAGGATGATGAAGACATTGAGGCAATCTTCAACATACATGATTCAAATGTACTTCAATCAAGTATTGAACTATATGTTACATTCGAATTTTGTACTTCATATTTTATCCAAGCCTTACAACCACAACTTTCACCCTTACATTACCCTTCCCATGACGTCATAAACCCACATATGACAATAGATAATTCCAATTGGGAAAATGACACTCAATCGTTCACCCAACTTTTAAGTTGTCCTTTGATAAGCTTGAATGAATTAGAATCTCAACCAAACCAATAACCACCCATAGAAGAACATGCTATTGTAGGTCTTCCAACAGAAATTTTTGATCCTTTTAGTGAGAATGAAGATGAAACCTTTAACCAAAATGAAGATGATGAAAATGATGAAGAAGACAAAGAAATGTATCCACTTTCAAATATTCCTTCGTCATAACCAAACATACCATACAAGCCATCACAACATTTTTTTAACTTCTCAACCCACATGCAACCAGATGACTTAGAGTTTGGTCATATCCTAGATCGAGAAACAGTAGTTTATCCACCTGGAACACTATTTATTGGTCAGCGATTTACCACAAAACAACAAGTGTAAGACACTATTAACCGATTTCATATCATAAACCATTGCACTTACAAGGTCAAATTATCAAGCCTAGATAAGTTTGTCGTGCAATGTATTGATGACAATTGTGATTGGAGATGTCGAGTAATATTACGCACCAAAGCGCAATATTGGGAAATAATGAAGTTGGAAGGGCAACACACTTGTTTTTCACCTCTCATTTCACAAGATCATAATAAGTTGCGATCACGAATGATTTCCCACACAATTTGTGATATTGTTGAAACCGATCCTTCAACGTCCATTTCTACTATCATAGGGCACATCAAGTCAATTATGGGTTATACCATCAATTATCGAAAGGGTTGGCTGGCCAAACAATTTGTAGTTGAAAACATTTATGGCAATTGGAAATATTCATACCATAAGTTACCTTCTCTATTGCAAGCAATGGAGTTGTATGTTCCCAGCTTCATTTGGAAGATGAATACACAACCCGCGTATCAAGGTGAGTTGGTGGACGAGAATTACATTTTCTTTAAGAGGGTATTTTGGACATTCAAAACATGCATTGATGGTTTTCGTCATTGCAAGCCTATTGTTCAAGTGGATGGAACATTTTCATATGGGAAGTATAAATGAACCTTATTGGTGGCAGTTGCACAAGACGGACGTAACATCATAATTTCAATTGCCTTTGCTATTATAGAAGGTGAAACCAGTGATTCATGGTTCTTTTTTTTAAGAACTTACAAAGGTACGTAACACCACAAGAGGGATTATGTCTCATTTCAGACCGTCACGAGGCCATAAGAAGTGCATACTGTAGACATGGAAGTGGTTGAACAGAAAACAATTATGTACATGTGTATTGCATTAGACATATTGCACAAAACTTCATGCGATGTTTCAAAAATGCTGCACTAAAGAAGGATGTCATCAATATGGATAATTCTTTATTTTTCTTAAGTCTTTAATATCATCAATATTTGATTTACTTATTAATACTTTCTACACTTTGCTAATTACTTATACTCATTACACTTTTAAAATTTTTTGTAGCATATGGCATGACTGAACCTATATTTTTTTACTATTACAACATAGTAAGAGATAATAATCTAGAAGCAGCACAATGGTTGGACGAGATTCCGAGAGACAAATGAACACTTGCATGGGACAACGGACGACGGTGGGAACACATGACAACAAATTTAGCAGAGTCAATTAATTCCATCTTAAAGAAAACAAGAAACCTCCAAATTAGCTCTATGGTTATGGCAACACACCCGTTGCAATAAATTCTTCACAGAAAGAGGCAGAGAGGTAGATGCCATGATTACAGCTGGTTATATATACTCCGAAGTCGCTTAAAAAATATTGCAAGATGCACACTCAAAGGCAAATACCCATAGAGTCATCAACTTTGACAGATTAAGTACAAGATTTATAGTGGAGGAAATAGAACATCCACGAGAAGTTCGACTGGTAAGAAGATTTACAATTAGGTTGGATGAGATGTGGTGTGATTGTGGAAAAATTCAAAAAATTCACATGTAATGCTCACATGTGCTTGCTGCATGCAAACATGCACACCATGACTTTAACATGTACATCGCTCCAATGTATACATTAAACAAGTTTCTAAGGTTTATGAAGGACGATTTGGAGAACTCAAACATGAGAATTATTGGCCAACTTACACAAGTCCAACTTTGTGCCCAAACCCGGAATTGAAAAGAACTTCAAAGAGGCGACCCAAGTCAAACCGAATAAGAATAGAGATGGACATTAGAGAACAATATGGTACTGTCAAAAATTGTTCTTATTGTCACACCCCCTGGTCATACCAAGAAAACATGTCTCAATATTGTTCATACATCCACTTCACGTCGTTAATTTATGTTATTTAGAGATTTTCTTCGATGTATGATGTTCTAATCAAGTCATTTAAGTCATTATCATTTAAGTCATTTCAATTTCTATGTATGCTCTTTTAATTCATTATCATTTAAGTCATTTCAATTTTTATGTATATCCCTTATAATTAATCATTTTTAATTACAAGGTATGTTCTATCATTTATTTCTATTTCAATAAATTTATTTTTCTTTAATATCATGTTCTATAATTTTTTTGCTACTAATAACTTATTTTTAATTTTAATTTTAATATTTTATACATTAAATTTATCAATTTTTTTTTTAAATTATAACTTAAATAATTCATATAATTAAAAAATATATAAATTTTAAGCTTTTTATTGAAAAAATATATTAATATATATATATAATATAATAAAAATTTATTATTTAATATAATAATTTTTATTTTAAAAAATATTTAAATATATATATATATATTTAAATAAAATATTTAATTATATATATTATTTTATTATAATATTAAGTTTTTATTTTTAATAAAATATTTAATTTTAAATTAAATATATTTTTATATTAAAAAAAAAGTTAGAATTCGGTTTACTGAAAACCGAATTCTATATTATATATAATAAAATCAACGTTACGGAACTCATGTTTCGTTTCCCCGGCAAGTGAATTCTGACAGTGCACAGTGAGTGGTATTATTATTGTAAATAAAGACAATACAGTTATAGTTTTGTAATTTTATAATAAAATAATATTAATATTGTAAAAAAGTCAATATTAGATTAAGTAATTTGATTTAATATTGTTAGAGTTTAAGGTGAGTTGAAATTTCATATTGGGTAGAAATGGAAAGGTTGAATAACATATAAGTGAGAAAGACACATAAACTCTTAGTAGATTTTGGGTAAGAAGTTGAGTCATATTCAGTTATATAGTTGTTGGTTTACTCTTTTAGTGAAAATCTCCCAAATGTTACCCATTCCTCGATACCTAACAAATATAATCTAAATAACTTGAATTGAGTTTTTTTTTTTTTTTTTATGGTTAAATAAATTAAATCAAATTTAATCTCTTACAAGTTATATAAAAAATTTTAAAAATTGATTTTAAAATTCAACTCAACTTAATTCAATTAAATTTATTAAATAATATTATTGATATTAATATAAATATTATTTAATTTATTTAATTATTTTATTAATTAAATATATATTTTTAAATATTAAATTATTCAAATATTGAATAATATAGTTTATTTTTAAAAAAAATATTTTAAGAAAATTAAAAATTTCTTTTTTAAATTATAAAATTTAATAATATTTTTAAAAAAACTTATAACCTAATCCAAGGATTGGTTGCGTTAACTATTGTACCAAATCCCAAAAATCTATTCTATACTCTTTAAAATCAATAAATAAAAATTTGTAACTTTACATAAAAATATTAGAAAAACATGATAATTTATAATGTTGGTATCTCACACTTTGCAAAAATGCATTAACATAATATTATTTACAACTTTAAACAATCCATTTAGAATTTTGAAAAATTTTAAATTTTTGTTTATACAGCAAAATAAAAATTAGGATTTCACAAAATCATCATTCTTGTGGAGAAATACATGTAATAGTATTTACTCTCCTATCAAATACACGATCATAATAGTATCAAAATCACAATAAAGTAACAACACAATGGTAAGTTAATTTACAAAGAAAACTAAACTTCAACACTTAAGATATAAGTAGATATTTCCTTACAAAATAAGTCTCAATAATTCCATATATACTATAATTACCACCAAATAGTATTTCATGATAATAATTTACCAAAACACAATTTTTACAGGTAATGGATTATATATTGGTCAATTGTAGTTAATTAGCCCACCATTTCACATCAATCAATATATATCATCTCTTTCTTAATCATCTCATCTTTAGTGAAAATCCACATGTAGTGTAAAATTCTCAAACATATTCAAATCATTCTTTAGTACTCAAAATCTTTAATTTAAAACTAATAGTATAAACATTCATTTCATTCTCCAGAACATACATCTAATATTAGTATCACTAACACTCATTCAAACCATATCATATCAATTCATTTAACATCATTCATCAATAGCTCAATCATCTAAAGATTTATAATTCTCAACATTCCACAAATTCTATGTTAAAAATATATTATTCAATTTTATTCCATAGATAACAAGCTTATGAGTTTCTCATTTAACTTCATAGATTCATTTTCAAACATTTCATACTGTTCATAACTTAGATATTTTCACTCAAGCAGGAAGAGCTTCGCTCAAGCGAAAATATTCTAGAGAGCACCCTCACTACTGGAGCATTTTTACTCAAGCGAAAGCAGATCTTGCTTAAGCGAAAATCCACTAAAGAGCACACTCAAGTCTGGAGGTCTTTCGCTCGAGTGAATTCTATCTCGCTTAAGTGAATTCGGTCTCGCTCAAGTAAAAACACACTTGAAAGCTGTACCCAGGTCTGGGCACTTTCACTCAAGCGAAAAGACACCCGAGAATAACCCAGACCCTTTTTGCTTGAGCGAAAAAACGTTCGTTTGCTCAAGCTAAAACCTTGCGTACGATGCAAGCAACTATTGAAAGCAAGTTCCAAATCTCAATCCCAATTCAATCCAAGCAATATCATGGTTAATTTCAAGTCTCATGTAAATCTACACTGATTATATAAATAACAATTGTAATGTGTTAAAAATTGGGCTAATAATTGAGTGGGCCTTGATCTAATTAGTTTAGGAGGGAGGAGGGTATTTAAGGTGTAATTTTTCTAAATCTTATTTTTACCTCCTTTTCAAAAATCAACCCTCTCTCACTCTCTCATATGCTCTCTCACTCTCCCAAGCTCTCCCAAATATCTCCCTAGATCTCTCTTCTAATTCCTTAACAAATTGAGGATTTAGAAGAGGTGGGAAGAAGATCTTCAACACTTGCATCGGTTAATCTCTTCAATTAGGTGAGTGCTCTTAATTCTAATTTAGGGAATTTTAATTTATGGATGGAATTTGGGAAAATTTAAGGATTTTGAAGGATCTTGGTTAGGTTCTTGCTAATTTAGCTTAATTAAGATGTTTTGATGTTTAGGTCATTAAATTAGCTTATAATCTTGGAAAAACCTTGTGGATCTTCAAGAAACTTGCTGGAAATTGAGGTAAGGGGAGCTAATTAGGTTTTTCAATGTTTCTAAATCGGGGAGAAATTGAATGTGGAATGATTTGGTGTAAATTGATGGTGAAATTATATTGTATATTGATTACATTGATGATATATGATTCTTAGCATTTTAATTGGATTGAATGATATGCATTTGGATGAATTTGGTTGACTTGGAGTGATGGATTAAGCTTATTTTAGTTTTCTTGCAGTGTACGTCATTTATTTCGCTTGAGCAAATGATTTTTTGCTTAAGCGAGTGACTTTGAGACTACTCTCAGGTTAATTTTCGTTTGAGTGAGAGTGGTTTCGCTTGAGCGAAAATGCTCTAGAGTTGAGTGTGCTCTCGGGTGCATTTTTGCTTAAGTGAAAAGAGGTGTCGCTTGAGTGAAAATGTCCCAAACCTGGAGTTGTTCTCAAGAACTTTTTCGCTTAAGTGAGACTTGTTCGCTCGAACGAGAATACCCTAACTTCAAAATGATTTTATTGATATATGAGTGTAATTGTGGTGTTATGGGATGGAATGAGAATATGTGATCATTTTTTGTATGATTTTATAAATTTCCAGATTTCTAATTAAACATGATGTTGTTATCAATATTCAAGATTTACTTTTATGGTTAAATGTAAAATTGGGACTTGAGCTAAATAGAATTGATTAAGGGAATAAATGTGGAATTTGTGTAAATTGGAGTAAATATAATTATTGATGGTTGTATGGCTTACCGAATTATAAAGATATTGTAATTACGTGAAATTTGAGAATATGGCGTATTGTTACAATGATAGGTTGAAAAGAAAATTATAGCATGAATTGATAGGATATGATGAGAATGTTAGAATGATGATGAGCTTGGCAATGCTGGAATTACTTTATGAATGTGATTAGTAAATGAGTTGAGATTGAATTAATGTGAATTTTTATGTTGAATGAGTCAAGTCAAATAGTCATCATGTGATGTTATTTTGGCATAGCTTTAGTGTGTATGAGATTATTGAGATCTACCATTATAAGGAGGTATCTAGACTTCTAATGACTATCATGTGGTGTGAGATCGATGGAGGTTCTACTTACATTATTCTGTGGTGGTGTGACTATCAAATAAGTGTTTGAAAACTACCTTGTAAGTGGTGTCATTAAGGTGATGAACGGGTGTCTTGAGGTGAAAAAAACTCAATAAGGGACAACGTTTGTTGTTCGGCTACCACAAAGCATGACAGGTGTTAGCCTCTGAGGTCAAGGGTTTTATAGGTTTATTCGAATGAGTCTGTCTAGTTTTAGGTGTTTGAGTATATGAAATTGTGTGATGTGTATGTATGCTATATGATGTGAGAGATGAGGATTGATGTTGGATTGAACTTATGTGATTATATGTTACATTTTATCTACTATTAAGATGAGTTTTGTTTGTATTAACTTACCCTTACTTTCTTTGTCTCGTGAATTTTATTGGACTACTATGATCGTATTTCGACATGTGAGCAGATATTTTTACAAGTAATACTCCAAGAGGATGTGATTCAGATAATATTGATAACTATTTGATGTAGACCATATATTGAGTTGTAACTAGTTTAACTAAGAGAGAAATATTATAGATTGCCTAATTGTGTTTGCTAACTGATTGTACAGATTTCATGGTGTGTAGAGTACTTTTTTTTATATCTTTCCGTGATTCATATATTGATCAATTTATAGTAATTTAGAAATGTAAAAATAGTGAATTTTGAGTTCATTTTGTAACGAACCCAAAAATCATGATTTAAAAATATCTAAATCCTAGTCAATCAATCAACTTGATAAATTTGTAGAAAGATACCAGAAAGAAAGAATCTTGTATAACTGTGTATACTATGTACCTCATGTAAAAATTCTCAAATGCAATATAATATTTCTCAACTTTCTCAAATCTATATTTACATAAAATCTAGTTTGAAATATTCTCTATAGCCTCAGAATCATTATCTTGTGGAAGACCTCCTATAAAAATATCTACTCACGTGTCGAAACACGATCATCGCAGTCTAACAAAATCACAAGACAAAGAAAAGCAAGGGTAAGCTAATATAAACCAAGAATAATCTCTCTATATTAAATGCATTTCATATCAGTAATTTAGAGTAAGTTCTTTCCTTATTACTTGTCAAAATTTACAGAATTCATATAACAATCATACACTTCACAAAATCCAAGCATTTGTCAAACACTAAAGAAAACTAGACAAACTCACCCGGATAAACGTATGGGATCCTTGATCTCAGAGGCTAACACCTGATATGCTTAACGGTAACCGGGCAATAAACGTTATCCCTTACAGAGTCTTTTTCACCTCAGTACATCCGTTATCCCCATCCAGGCACCACATACAGGGTAGTTCCCAAGCACATATCTGATAGCCTAGCCACCACGGAATAGTGCAAGCCGAACCTCCATCGACCTCTCACCACATGATACCCCGGTCTATATGACTAGAAATATCATTAGAAGTCTGGATACCTCCTTAAAAGTAGATCTCGATAATCTCATACACACTAAATCTATGCCAAATAACACCCCTTGGTGACTACTTGACTTGACTCATTCAACACATCAATAACACTCCACATCTAAGACAACATCAAATCTCAACATCTCTATTAATCACAGTCCCAAAGATATTCCTTATATTTTCAAACACAACTTGACAATCAACACTTTCATTACAATATAACATTTCATACATGTTTCTCTTCTCATTCAATCCCTTGTAATAATATCATTCCACAAGATCTCATACAATCATTAATATAGAATTTATTTAAGAATTAAAGTATGTTTATATCTCACTCCAATATTTTTAAGTTCATCCTTACATAAAAAAATCAATTTGAAAACAGGGTATTTTCGCTCAAGCGAAACAAGTCTCGCTCAAGCGAGATTATTGCCGCGAGCAAACTTCAAAATTTGACAGCATGACCTTTATTCACTCAAAAATTCATAACTTGAGTTCTACATATTATTTTCATGCGAAATAAAATCCCTTAGTTAGACAACATCCAGAACTAAAACTTTCATGAAGGACAATTTTCCAAATTCAAAATAAAAATATAACAAAAGTGGTCCCTAAGTTAAAAATGAATGTAATTCTAGACATTTTGACCTTTAATTACAAAAAATTTCATATCTTGAGCTATACATGTCCGTTTTATATGAAATAAAAGTCATTATTTAGCTAACATCTATATCTACAACTTTCATGAAGACAATTTTCCGAAATTCCAATTAAAAATATCTCAATATTCTCGTTCAAGCGAGGATCTGCTCGCTCAAGCGAAAATCAGGCCGAGAGCACTCCCAGGGTCACTCGCTCGAGCGAAAATCCTTCGCTCGAGCGAAAAACTCGACGTCCAGAACAGTGTTTAAACATTAAACTCAATCAACAACTTGAAATCAATTACAAATTATTCTTGAAATCAATCACAAATTACTCAATCATTCCATTCATTCATTCACAAATACAAGATAATCCAGCAATCAAATCAACAACAACACAATTGCACTACAAAAATCAACTCACAATCTAATTCATTCCTTAATCCAAAATTACTCAAAGCAAAGTTAGCTTCCCTTACCTTAATTCCATTAAATTTGATTATCCGCAAGTGTTCCAACTGCCAAATATCACTTCAACTATCTACTAGCATTGAAATGTCTCAATTACTCCACTAATTATCACAAATTGTAATAATCTAGCTTAATTACCCATTTCCCCAAATTAAAACCTTAATTTAAGAACACCAAGAATTTAAATTGAGATAACTCACCTACTTGCAGAATTACACCCTAGGACGCCTTCCTTTAGAAGAGTTTTTCACTTTGGAGGATGCATGATTGAGAAAATGTTGTGGAGAATTGAAGGAAGAAGAGAGAATTTTTTTTGGAGAGGGTGAGAGATGAGGAAATCTGAAAATTGAAAAATGAGAGGGTTTAGGAAAATTTAGATTTAAATAGCTTTCCTTTTCTAATCTCAATGGGCTTAAGGCCCACCCAATAACCATTAATTAACTTAAATCAATTACTAATAATAATTAAAAAAATCGTTCACATAAAATAACACCTATGACCAATTTGAGATTGATCTCTACCTCGAATTTTTGTGAAGGAAAAAAAAAAATCAATTGAGTCCTTAAAAATGGTGTTTATTATCACTTTAATCTTTAAATTTGATAAAATTAAAAAAAAATAAAGAACTTTAAAGTTGATCGCTCAATATTGTTCTTAAACGAATCTTTAGTATTAAACATTAAAGATGTTTAAAATCGAATTAATATAAAATAATAATTGAAAATTAATAAAAAAATTAAATATTGATTAAAATCAAATATTTTTTTTATATATTTTTTCTTTAAACACCATAATTTTAGTTTGAATTTTGAATTTTAAATAAAAAATTAAACCAAATTAAATAAAACTATTTATTATATTTAAATATAATTTTTTTAACTTAAATAATATTTAATATATATATTTATATACATATATTATGATTTGATTATATTATATTTATAATATATTTATATTTATAAAAAATAATAGTAAATTTCTATAATAATTTTTAAATATGATATTATATAATTTATTTATAAATATAAGAACAATTAAAATTATGAATAAAATAATAATTATAAAAAAAGTCATAAAATATCTTTATATTTAATAATTTTTTATTATAAAATATATAATATATATTTTTGTAAAAAAAATATTTTATAATTTTTTAAAGAATATTTAAAAATTTTATAATAATAAAAATAGAAAAATCAATTCAAATCAAATCATAAAATATTGGTTTAATTTGATTCATATTTTATATTAAATTAAATTCAAACTAAATTAAATTCAAACTAAATTAAATTTTATTTAATTTTTATGTTTGATTTACGTAAATATTTGAATAAAAAATTCAATCAAATTAAGTCATGAACACCCCTACTTAACATGATTAGTGACACTTAATTGATATATTAAGAATTATACACATAACTACTTATTCTAATATTTGATAACATGGCATAGAAGGACCAAAATGTATAAAAAAATAATTTCTTCTTCCATGTTTATTTCTCCTCTTTTACTTACCTCTTTCTCCTTTCTCTCAATCTACACCATTTGTTATCCTTTTCTTCATCTCGACAAATCCATATATGTTATATGTCTCTTATATGTTTTCCTTTTTCTCTATCCCTTCTTTGTCACACAATAACTCCATGGATAAACTCCTCAATTCCATCACCCTCTCTATTATAATCATTAATGACGTCTAAAAATGAGATCCTCACTGATGATCACACATATGACATTGACAAAATTTTTGTAACAAATGATGAAGAAGGCAAGATCATTTGGTCTTTCTCCAAAGATTGTTAGATGAAAATAATCTTGAGTCCAGTTTAAATTCTTAAGTTTTATAATAACTTGAAAGTTGTTACATGCTACAAGTTACAATACAAATATTCTTTTTTAGATAAATTAAACTCTTGAATTAATATTATTATGAAAATAAGCATGTATTTTTTTCAACTTATTATATCATTATAAATATTGTGTAAAACATGAGAGTAAAGGTGTCATAAGATGCTACAAACCAACATCTCAAATATACAACTAAAACACATATTCCCTAAGTTGGTACCTACTCACACAGTCACAAAAGAAAAGAGCTAAGGCTTGGATCATGACCTAGGTTGAATAGTAAGGTATTTGTTAGCCAAAAGCAACAATAAGGTATTTGTAAACCAAAATTAGCATGTGAAATACAAATATTATATTAGAAGGGAGGTTAAATAATGTGTTGGTAAAATATGGAAAACTAAAATTGATTATAAAAAAATATTTTCAAATGAATATCAACTTGCATATTCAATGGGATAGTATCCAAGGTTTTTATAAAGTATTGTGCCAAACATAAAAGATGAACAACTTGGTTTATACTAGTTTAGTTAAACTAAATTATGTCCACTTCTCCTTTGAAAGGGTTTCACTAATTAAATAAATTATTACAAACAAATATTATTTAGTCCACTCCTAACCTACAACAATTGCTCTATGTCACTCTTGTCAACCCTTATAATTAAGAATAAAAGTCCAAGTATTCTTTAACATTTAGTTACTTCAAATTTTCAACTTTTGATAAAATCTAATCATAAAGATAAGATATACAATAAATTTCAAATTATTTTATTCACATTTCTTGTTTTTCTTGTTTTCTATTTTCGATTGTGATGCTTTTTTTTATCAATATAGAAAAGATTTTGTGTTTGTTTGACTTTATTGTTTACATAGGTATGCTCATTGCTTCTTTTATGTTTATCTTCTTTGTCATAAAATATGTTCAAAGCTTTGTAGCTCAGGTTCTTATGCTAAGCTAACTTTGGATTGATATGTTAACTTTTATCGAATAAAAGATAAGCATAATCAAATATAGTAATATACAAACTAGAAAATTATTGCGTTTGTAATTCATTACCTAGTTGAAACAATTCATATCCTTCTTCTTCACTATAATGTTTCTCTTTAATTTTTAGATAATGTGATTCTTACAACATGTTACTTGATCAATTGCATGCTATCAACTATCCATAATAATCAGACACCATACTTTATTTGTACCCATAACAAGACCTCTACTTTGTTCCTCTTTGTGTTTCTTGTTGTACTTGTTTTGTTCATAATCTTTGTCCATGATCTTACCCCCAAAGTAAAGATAAACTTTCTACCAAATCTCTTGATTGTATTTTTCTAGGTTACTCTCATCTTCAGAAAGTATATCACTAATTTTGTCTACAGTTCCAATGTTACCTTAAATTTGTTGGTGTTACTTTCTTTAAGTCTACTTTATCCTTCTCTAACATTGTTTTCAATAATGTTCTTTTGGTTGAATAACTTGTTGCTCTGACTTTGACAATTATCAATAATTCACTTCTAATAATTGTCTATCAGGAAAGGCCACAACATCTACCGATGATTACAAATCTTAAACCCTCAATATCATCTCTTACTCCTAACGGTCTTCCAACCACATCTCTTCATCAAGATCTCCCCATTGTCCTAAGAAAAGGTATTCATACTTGTAATTATAATCCTAAATATGTTTATACTCTTAATTGTCACTATTTATCTCCTTCTTATTTCTCCTTTATATCCTCTTTAGATTTTATTTCTATTCCTAAGTCTATAAGTGAAGCTATGGTTGATCCACATTAGCAACAAGGGATATTAGATGAGATAACTACTTTACAAACTAATGGCACATGGGAATTGGTCCAATTACCTTCACAAAAGACTATTGTTGGTGGTCTTTGTGTGTATATAGAAAAAGTTGGACCAAATGGTAGTATTGATTCGTTCAAAGTTTTTTTGGTAGTTAAGGGATATATTTAGATTTTTTTTGTCTTGATTGCGCAAACATTATTTCTCCTCTGGCCAATATTTCTTCTATCTATCTATTTCTATCTATACTTACTAGTACTTACTGGGATTGAATACTTCAAGTTACGTCTTCTTTTAGCAACATCTTCGGTCCTTAACTCCGACTACTTCCTTCTTCACAATGGGGTGGGGTACTTGCAAAGGCGCTTTGACGCTCAAGCCAATCGTAGTTCAATTGAGTTCAATAAAATGTTCAATCAAAATCAAAGTCTACCTTTCATTTATTACCCCTATTTATACTATTCTTTCATGGGCCTCTTACTTGTTGGGCCTTGTTATGACTTTTGTGTCTTACCTTTGCTTGTTATTGTATGGTAATATTCATT
Source organism: Macrotyloma uniflorum (assembly GCA_016859785.1). NCBI lineage: Eukaryota > Viridiplantae > Streptophyta > Magnoliopsida > Fabales > Fabaceae > Macrotyloma > Macrotyloma uniflorum. The sequence goes on from BDMB01000033.1 coordinate 1,996,167, forward strand.
ATTAGTGCTTAATCATCGCTTATTCCTTAAGTACGTATTGTGGTTACTAACCTGATAGTCCTCGACCATTAGTTCGAATGGGTCTTAAGAGCCAACCAAGATGTTCTCGATTGGCTACGTGTACACTAGCCTCCCAAGTCTCAAAATGTCGAACATTATCCGAGGGTGCCTTGAGATAGGTCATCGATGAAGGTAGTGTAGAGACTGAATATACCTGATGTGGGACTCAAATTAGAGAGTAAGTTTGAAATTTTGAATATGGGCAAGAGATCTTTCCCACCTTATACCTAAGACGCAGTTTTGGCTTTTTGGCGGGGAATCGAGGCATCACCTTGAGCCGTTCCATCATGATGATGGCATCGCTTTGATCCCCTCCCTGGAAACGCATTGAGCCGTCGAATTAATTGTGCTGGGTGAGCGCGTGCAAGTGGGAGGAGGTGGTTATGATTGCTTTCTCCCTATAAATAAGTGCCTTGGTCCTACACTTTTCTTCGTACCTTTCATTTGGTCAGACGATATTTGAGTGAGCTTTGAGAAACTGGTATGATGTCTTTTGTATCTTTTTCTGTCGCTGAGATGTTGTCGGGGGAGTCTTCCAAAGGGAGCTCGGTCCACATCGTTAGTGATTCTGTTGTTCGTTCTGACGAGGGGTCCACCTCGAATGTGGTTAGTGAGGTTATTGATTTCAAATATTGTACGTCTTCTTTAGATAGGAGGGAAATTGCTAAGATGGGAAGGCATGACATTCCTCCTCACTAGGGTTATGATTGGGTGTTCCCTAGGGTTAAGCATTACACCTCTAGGTTTTTAAGTCCAAGGAGATGAAGTCCTTTGTTGAGGGACAAGTGTTGTTGTACTCGGATACTAAGGATGACACTTTTTATGCTCGGTGTTGTACCCAAGTAGATTGTGTCTGCCATAGTCGTGAGGATTATAATGTAGATTATTTATATATGTATGCCTACTTGTTTTTGGATTTTCGGATTCATCTTCCCTTTGACGAATTCACAATGGGGGTTCTCAGGGTTCTTAATGTGGTGCCTACCAAACTTCACCTGAATGGGTGGACATACCTGCAAGTATTTCGTGTCCTTTGTAATGTCTTCTCTATCACACCCACACCTCCTGTGTTTCTTCATTATTTTAGTATTCAACTTACTGAGTTAGTTAGTTGGGTTTCATTGATTAGTTAGTCATCTACGGCCTTATCCAAACCTTTTACCATGTACTATATTTTGGAGTATTTTCAATATCCTCAACACCAAAGGATCAACTATAAAGTGAAAAGATGGGTAAATAAGAGAAAAAGGGAATAGAATGGATAAATGAGTAAAAAAGAGAAGGAGAGAAAAGATAGGAAGGATAAAAATGGAGAAAAGGAATAGGGGATATCTAAGAATAAAAGAAGAAATAAATTAAATAAATATGGAGATAAAAGAAAGAAAGAAGTAGTAAAAGGAACAAATAGAAAGAGAATTAGAAATGTAGAAGAATGGAGGAAAGAAAAATTAGGAATGGAGAGAGAGAAAGAAATGTGAGAAAGAATGTAAAGAGGAAAGTGTGAGTAAATAAAAGATGGAAAAATAAGAAAAAGAGAAGGAGATAAAGATAATAATAGATAGAGTAGAGAAAAGGACGGAGAGAGAGAAAGAGAGAGAAAGAATATAAAGACGATAAGTGAGTGAAAAGAACAAATAAAGTGATGAGATGGCGAAAAAATAGCAAAATAGACAATAAAGGAAAGGGTGAGAGAAAAAAGATAACACAACAATAGAAGATGGGTGAAGAGAAGAACAATTGGAGAAAGAGGTACTAGTAGAGAAAAAAATGAAACATAAAAGAGAAGAAATAAGCAAAGAGAGAGATAGAAAAATAATAGAGAGAAAAAGTGAGGGAATAAAAAAAGAAAGTAACAATATAGAAAAGAGAAAGAATGAGAGAGAAAGAAATATGGGAAAGAATAAATATAAGATAAGATAGATAAACTCTTTTTGTAAACTAGTACTATTGTTTTTTTATATATTATAGTTAATGTAGAGTTTTTTATTAAATAATCTTCATTTTATACTATCGCCTGTTTGGAATGTCTACTCTTAGAGTGTCCAACATTTGTTTTAGTAAAGTTTGTTATGATCATTAATTACATAGTTTGTTATGAGTTAGTTATAACCTGTAACTAGCTTATATATGATTTGTTATTCGTTCTTTTTTATTTGAGAGTGTGAAATTTTTATGTATTTATTTGTTGCTTGATTCTTATTTGTGTTTATTAAGAATGTAATAAAGAAATCCCATTTCTCTTCCCTACTTAAGAAGATCCAAGTGAGATTGACACGGGTTCTTACCTATGCCTTGAAGGTTCTTGCCTATGCCTTGAAGGTTCTTGATGGTTCATAGTGAAGCTAGTGGCACAAAAGCTATAATGAAGGGTTTTTTGGAAGGAACTTGAAAGATAGGCTTGGGAATAGCAAGTAGAGACCAAGATGCAAGGAATAGGAAACAAGAAACTAAGGACAAGGAGTCGAAGTTGAAGGAAAAGGAACCTTTCCGAATCAGGGAATGGTTGGTGGAAGAAGAACTTGGACAAACACTAGGTTATGACACACCCAAGACTCCATCGTAAGTGGTTCTTGGAAAGCTCCAAGAATGGTTGAACTTTGACACAAACCTCTTGGATATGACACAAAGACTTGAAGAACCATTAGTTGAGATATGACTCACTTAAGATAAGGAACTCCAAATGAAGAAGGAAAACCACTCTCTTCTTACAAAATCTATCTTAGATTTCTAATATTCAAGGTTTTCTTTAGAAAGGGTGCCTAACCACCTTATAAAGAAGTCTAGTTTGCGTCATTCCAAACCCAAGGAGTGATTGGCCCCGAGGTTTCAAGCATTCGTAAACTTGGTTTGGTTTAATCTAACATCTAAACAAAATGGTTTTAATCCTAAGCTATATTAGAGTATGTATACAAGAAAGAAAGGTTCCTATCTACTATGTTAAAGAGGTTTGATGGTCTTGTTGGCTTAATGATTCTCCTCCCCAAGTTCATTAGTGTTGCTTCTAGTTGGTGCACCCTTGGAAGTTTCCTTAATCTTTTGGACTCTTTTCTCCTTCTCTTTAGTTTTACAAGTTCTTTTTTAGCTCCACCTTAATGATATTCTTCTTGGTCCATGGTACATCACTAGTACACATTATGTTTTTCATTTAAGTGTTTTTTTTTTTTAATTCTTAATTTTCCAATACTTAACAAACTAGTATGTAAGCTTTAGTTTTGTTCCTATTTCGCATTCTTAGTAGTTCATAACTAATAAAGATAATCTCCAATTACTTGTTTCATTTTTTCGTGTCAAGAAATCTTCAAGAAGAAGTTCAAGAATATGGCTAGCACGATCAAGATTGAGAAATTTAAATGGAAGAACAACTTCAATTTGGGGCACATAAAGATGAGTACTTTATTGAAAGAATAAGGCATCTAGACACCCCTTTCTCGCAAGAGATCAAACCTAGAGGAATCTTTTCCTAAAATTCAAGAGGAAAAGGCTTACTCCCTATCCTTTTATCATTTTATATGAAGTTCTTTATGAGGTTGTCAAGAAACTATTTTTGGTTAGTGGTTGAAGTTGGATGGTGAAGATTGTCAATAGTGAGTTGTTTCTCAAAAATTGATTATTTGGCCTTGATCTAAAGGAGGGTAAGTCACTCGAGGATTTCGATGAATCTAAGGGATTTGAATGTTAAAATGTACTATGAAGATCTCATAGTAATTATATTGGTAAGTTACCCTGTGACGCTCATAATTTACAAAACATTTTTATTTGAATATGTGAAATTTTCGCAAAATTTTTTTTTTTCGAATTTGAAATTATAACATTATAAATATTTTTATACCTACACAAACATAAAAGGAAGAAAATAAAAGAAAATGATAATTTACAATAATATATGCATATATATATATATATATATATTTCATACAAATGTCTGTTTCCAGGAACCATAATATAACATTTACAACTCAAAAGTGATGGGTGAAACATTTTAAACCAAAAGTGTCACATATATAGTCTCATCAAGTAGGTTCCCATTAAACTATCCAACATCTATCATATCTAGGGGAGAGGTCTTCATTTTCATATTCATATAAAGCCTCAAAGGCCTCCATCTCGTCGGATGAGAGATCTAATAGTGAGATATCTCCTTCATCAACTGTGACCTCTACTGCCGTCATACTTCCTCTAGTCACCCTCGTCGGCATCTCGGTAGCATCATGGTCAAGGAACTGGAACTGGTAATGTAGGGGTCTAGAGGGTCGTACAGCGCCTCTCTATATATCATAATTATATATGTGATTTATCCTTCTATTACCCTCCATGCAAAATGGCACACTATATGAAGCCCGTGCGTCTACGGTAATGACTGAATCTGGTCCGTCTACTCTAGGGGTTAATACATATTTATAAAAACCTACTTGTCAATATTCTCTAAATAGTTCATTATAACTATAATTATACTGCACATCCACTATTCTAACTCTACAGGGTTGGGTGGTCATTGTGTTGTCTTGAAATGTTGGGTATAAGGATGAGTCTTTTCCTATTCATAATCTTAATGTATTCAATGAAATAAAGGGTAACAAAATATAAACAAATAAGATAAATTCAATCAGTTTCATTCAACATGAAAAATTTGAATCAATCAATCAGTCAATCAATCAGACAATAAGCATACAAGAAGGAATTAATATTAATCTAATATAAATTCTAGATGTCATTCTCTTCATCTTTCCCTTCCATTATATCTCACCATTTCCACTATTATTTCGGGCCCCCTAAACACTACCAACCTCACCACCCAAATGATGTTGGCCTTACGCTGGTGTGGATAGTTGCCGGTTAACACTACACTACATGGATACAACGTGTGCGCACAAACCCCTTTGGCAAAAAGCATAGCGAGCGATTCAGTCGAGAACGAAGTGCGAGGCCTGTGACAGTTCCCAAGCACATCGTGCACATCGATGGCTGGACCACTTCACCACCCTTCAGTTCCCCCAGGTTATTGAACCTTTCTGAACTACATCCCAATGTATCTCTGTGACTAATCCATACGGAATTCAACTTGAAAAGACATTAGTGTCCAAATCTCACAACTTTCCTACCCTCTAGGTATCATCTTCAAATCTTACTTAACAATAAAATACAATCACTTTGGGGGTGCAAAATAGGGTACAAATAGAAAATGGGGGTGCAATAGTAAAAATAGGGAGTGCAAATAGCAAAAAAGGGGGTACAAATAGTAAAAATAAGAGGTGCAAATAGTAATTTTAATTTTTTTTTTGTGCGCTCAGCGGAAGTCAAAGATCAAATTCGCTGAGCGAATTTTTTTTTTTTAATTATTATTTTTTTTTCCTTCTGATTCTTTTTTTTCTATATATATATATATATATATATATTTCTATCATATATATATATATATATATATTTCTATCATATATATATATATATATATTTGTTTTCTTTTAAACTAATAATAATAATAAAATAATTTCTATAAATTTTAAATATCACACACAAATAAAATATACATCCAAAATTAAGGGTGTTACATACCCTCTTAATTTAAGAATTTTGTGAATTCTTTAAGCGTTGGTAATGATTACAAAACATTGGAAAAGATCTTGTGTCTATGCTAGATAACTTGGAAATAGGGTACTAGGAAGGGTAATGGAACTTTTTGCATCTAGACTGACTATATCCACTATTGGCAAAAGAATAAGAATAAAGAGAAGATGGAGAATCAAAGTGATATTTGCAATTATTGGTTTTTGTACGGATGAGAGGCATTTTCATTTGAAAATTACCTGAAAGAGTTAAGTTGACAAGTATTTACCATTTGGGGTCAAGTCGTACTGTGAAAGCACGACTTCATTATGTAGAAGTCGTACTTCATAGCACGACTTTTAAATTTTTACTTTTTTTCCTTAAAATGCACTGAAGTCGTGCTTGATAACACAACTTCAATTTTTTTTTATTTTTTATTTTTTAAAAATGTTAAAGAAGTCGTGCTATCAAGCACGATTTCACTTTTTTTTCTTTTTCTTTTCTTAAAGATTAAAGAAGTTGTGCTATCAAGCACGACTTCACTTTTTCTTTTCTAAAAAATAATGGTGAAAAAAGAACTGGTTTAGGCATTTTGTATCTTTATTATTCAAACTTATCTATGTTTTGTAAACATTTTGTATTATGTACAGTTTTGTAAATATTCATGAATGTCTTCTTTATTGAAATACATGTTTTTTTAATATATAAGGTTTAATTAAATCATAAACACTAAGCTCAAATAATAAACTCACTCTAATAAGAAATGTGACACATTAATCCTGCTTACATACACTAAATTTAGAACGTTCAAATTTTGTGTTCTATCACTTTCTCAAAAAAAAAAAAAATCAAGTACGACTTTTTCAATTTTTTTTTTTAAAAAGGTGAAGTCGTGCTATCAAGTCCGACTTCTTTAATTTTTAAAAAAAGAAAAAAAAAAGTGAAGTCGCGCTTGATAGCAAGACTTCTTTAACTTTTCTTAAAAAAAATTTGAAGTCGTGTTATCAAGCATGACTTCAGTGCATTTTAAGGAAAAAAAATAAAAATTTAAAAGTCGTGCTATGAAGTACGACTTCTACATAATGAAGTCGTGCTTTCAAAGTACGACTTGACCCCAAATGGTAAATACTGGTCAACTTAACCCTTTCTTGTAATTTTCAAATGAAAATGTCCCTTTTCCGTACAAAAGCCGCAATTATTGCAAAGAACTGGTTCATTAGATGAAATATTGTCTCAAGAAGCGGTATAAAGATTTTTTGGTTACTACTACTCAAAACGATTCAATTCTTAAAGATCACTTGGTATTGGTTGTAGGTGATAAGGTGAACTATGCTAAAGAGTGGATTTTAAACTCTAGTTTTACTTACCATATGTTCCAAAATAAGAGTTAGTTTGTGATATATGAGGAGAGGTTAGAATGTTACGATGAATAACGATACATCTTGTAAATCATAGGTTGTGGATATATAGATCAGAATGCATGATGGAGTAGTAAGTTTTATTTGATAATCACCACATTCTAAAATTGAAAAAGAACTTTATTTTAGTGAGAGCACTAGACGCTAAAGGTTTCTCATGTAGTGTAGAAGGTGGATAATATGGATCAAGGGGAATAAATTTATGGTATTGTAGGGAATAGGGTGGGAAATTAGTATATCCTAAAAGGTTCCATTATTACAACTTTGTCTTCGTCTATCTCTTAGATTGTCCTGTCAATATTTTCCTAAAACTATAAGAAGGTAGATGGTGGTTAGATGATCGCATTGTCTATCATTTGATACTTTACAAGACAATGTTTTTATAAACCTTTAATAAAATAATTTCAATAAAAGTAATCTAATATAGATGTATCATAAAAAGTATTGAAAAACACTTACTTTTTATGTATGTCTATTCTCTTTCAAAAAAATCTTGAAAGGTTCATTATAATTTTAAAGGCTTGAATACCTTTTTGGTCTTTAATAAATTCATGAACTTTACACTTAGTTTTTCATAAAAAAATTTAGTCTATTGAATCTTAATAAAAAAATTTAATTTAGTCCTTACTATTAGATTCCTTCATTTTAATATGGACGTGATTATTAATTCTTCATGTCATCATCTATATATTTGTCCATGTATTTTCTTTGTTTTATATAAATAAGTGTGTGATCCCTAAATTTTTTGCATTCAGCTTTAATAAATTTTATCCTCCTTTTTTAGTCTTATATAATTGTTTTTATATATTTAGTCTTTATCGTTAAGTTCTATTATTTTATAATTAACGTGAGGATCCTAAAAAATTATACCATCAATGAATGTTGGCATGTCCACCAAAAAAATTACCATAAAAAATTGGAATAACCTCAAATTTAGCACATGTAGTCACAAATAAAATATCTAAACTAGTTTCATCATCACCAACCACATGTGCTATCTTAGAGTCTCAGGACAATAATAAAATTTGGGTTATAAAATCTTACTAAATATTTGATGGTATTTAACTTGAATATTAGAGATTAAGTTTAGGTATTAACTTCATTCTTTCTTTCTTGTGTATTACATAATTGATAAGATCAAATTAATAACACCATATATTAGGATATTTTGTAAAAAAAAAATATTTTGTGTAATTTAAACATCACCTACTTTTATTATAAAATAAACTTTTATTCTTATAGATAATACATATTATGTATTTATTAAAATAAAGAAAAACATTAGAACTTTGATAACACTTATTAATTAAAGACCCAAAAAAACTAACTTTTTTTACTTAATTGAGAGCACTAACAAATTTACTAATGACTAAAAAAAATAATTTCAACTCTCGCATAAATCTTAAGATAAATCTTAAGATAATGGAATTTAATGATAGGAACCAAATATAAAAAAATAATTATCTAAGATCAATAAAGGAAGAAAAAATTTACAAAGTATTGAATAAAAAGTAGTAAATTTATTAAGAATAAAAAAATATTTATGTAAAATAAAGAAAATATGTGACAAAATGCAATAAATATATATATATATATATATATATATATATTAAGGATCAATAGAGTAGAAAAAGATTACGAGGGATCAAATATAAAATTAGTGAATCTATTATGGACCAAAAAGTTATTTAAACTAATTTTTAATGATTACAATAAGTATTATTCTTCTACCATTTTTAGCTTATACATTGTTATTTTTGGAAAACTTCATTTAACTCTCCTTGAATTAAAGAAAAAATATTCTTTCATATTAAACCATTCTTGACTTTTATGGGTACATTATGTCACTTTTGACTTTCAAACAAGTTTTGTTTAAAAATAGGAATCAACTCTCACAAATATAGAATATACAATTAAGTCTTTTTATGGAGAAGAGTGACTTCACGTGAAGGATTTATTAGGATAAGATCTCTCTTTTTTTATATTATTATACTAAATTTATAAGATCACATATAAATGTATAAACTATAGTTTCATGCACATAGAGTTTTTTTAGGTAGTCAATTCTTTTAATACATGTAGAGTTTGTCCTTTTATAGACATTTTAGAAAAGTCGGTCATTGTATAGACTTCTATTGTGTGCTATTTATTTCAAGGTGAATTCTTTTCAATGCATGCAACACGAGCCATTGGAAAGTCTACGTTTATACTAATTTGTGTCATTTTAATGCATGATGGTTCTTCTAATATAATCAACTTTTATGTCTATATTTATTACAATTCTTGATATGAAATTGGTTGACTTATGAAAATGTCATAATCATCTTCAAACTTGTTCAAACAATAAATATTTTCAACTAGAAGACGACTTGATAAAAAATTAGATCCTCTTATTCAATAGATAGTTTAATGAAGTTTATAATCATGTATGTATTAATTTTTTATTTTTCTTTTATTTATCTAATTATTCTTGAGTATATCTTTTGTTAGTCAAATCATTAAACCATAAAACTTAACTTTATTTTTAATATTAAAATTTAAAAATATAGCTCATACAATATCATAATATACAGATCTAGATTGTTTAGACCTTTCAAGTCTAACAATTTCTTCTTTTTTTATGACAATTAACAAAATTTCTTATAAGAAAAAATATACAATAATATAATGAGAGCATATAATCAATTAGATATAAGTAAAAAAATATATTATATTATTTAATAATTTAATAATTAAAAAAATATATTTAAATAATAAATTAATTAATAATTATATTATTTTTATTATTATTATTTAATAATTTTAGTTTCATTAAATTAAGTTTCAAGTTCGATGTTCAAAATCTATTTTTGAATAGGTAAGAGATTAAGTTAAATTAAGTTGAATAAAATTTAACTTAATCATAAAAAAAAATTAGATTAAATTGTATGATTGAAGATAAATATTTTTACCATTTATTTATATTCAAAAATATTTAATTATTTTTTTACTAACTAAATATAATAATAATTTTTTTTCCTAAATCTCTCGTGATTTATGGATTCTCTTCACTCTCGTCATTTCACTTCATCTCTTGTAACAAATAAAATATATACTTATTTGACATTTGTAATGAAATAAAAGTTTATTAATACATTATTAATAATTTTCAAAACATCATAAAATATGAAACGTCCGAATATATAAAATATTCAATTTATCCAAATAAGGTTTATCACTTCAAAATAAAAAAGTCTTTACAAAAACTCATAACAAATTGAAAGTTGTAAAATATTCATCAGTACAAAATTTGATCTCCTTCAAGCAAAACTTGAAACTATTATTTAGCTTTCACCTGCATTGTTATATGCTCCCGTGTTAAGACACGATCATTATAGTATCAACAAAACCACAAATACAAATAGAAAGGGTAAGTTAATGTAAACAAAACCAATCAATATATATAACTCATAAATTCATCCTCACAATCATATATCTAAACACATTTAGGTATTCAAACAAATGTCATACTCAATTACATTCATCCATCTCACTCACTCATTCACATATACCTAATATTGTAGACAAACTCTTCCGGAAAATTATATGAAGTCCTTAATCTCAAAGGCTAGCACTTGACATACGGTTATCGGACCATAAACACAACCCCTTCAAAGTCTTTTTGACCTTAGGATTGTAATCCCTTCAGAGTCTTTTTTACCTCAGGATTGGTAATCCCTTCAGAGTCTCTTTCACCTCAGGATTACCCATCTATCCCCATTCTGGCAACCGCACGTCAAGGTGATTCACACACATACCTATCAAAGAACTGATGGCTCCTCCCACCTAGTGGTAAATGCAATCGTAACCTCCATCGACCTCCACCACATGGTACACCTGTCTATGTGACTACAATACTATTAAAGTCTGGATACCTCCTTCAGAGACATCTAGAATTCCATATGTACACTAAAGCTACATCAAATAGTCTCCACGGTAACTATCTAGCTCACACACAACAACACATAATCCAATTCATAATTCATCACAATCTCATAGACATACTTCCATCTCAAGCACACAGTCTCATCTCATTGGCACCACTTGTCATCTCAATCTCATTGGCACTACTGCCATCACATATCCTTATGACCTTAATCATAATTCACAAAATAGAATTCACATCATTATCATCAATCTCATTTCACAATCCAATTTCAATCACAATACATCACCAAATCGCACATCACATAACTCAATAATTTAATTATACAACAAATATCTTATAACATTTTATAATATTTCACATATATATATATACTCTTTTAATACAAATTAGAACAGAATAATTATCCAAAAATAATAAATTTTTGCTCAAGAAAAAATACTTTCAAAAATATTTCACTCATCTTTACAACATGACCTTTAATCACTAAAAAAATTTATATCTTAAGTTTTACACATTATTTTCATGTGAAATAAAAGCCATTGATTAGTAAACATGCAGAGCTAAAACTTTTATGAAGAAAACTTTCTCAAATTCGTAACAAAAACATTCCAAAATGGGTTCGCAATTTCAAAGCCAATAAATTTCTTGACAGTTTGACCTTTAATTACGAAAAAAATTGTATCTTGAGATATACATATCCTTTTTACGTGAAATAAAAGTCATGAGTTAGATAACATTTAGGCCTACAACTTTCATGAAGATTACTTTTGAAATTCGAAATAAAAACAAGCTCAAATAAGATCACAATCTCATAGCAAAACTCAATTCACACTTTCACATATAATAATCAATATAATTATCATCAATCTCAAATAATAACACATCAATACACATAATCATCTAACAACCATGAATAATTTTATTTAATTAACTTCTCTTACCTTTAAAAGATCTCAAAACGAAATTTTATTATGATAGAATTAATCTACTACTCTTCACGCTTTTTCTCCCGATGTTCTTGAATTTTCGAAAAGATAAGAATTGAAAGAGATTCTTGGAAAGAATTGAGAGAAATTTGAGAGAAGGAAAATTAGAGTTTTCTAAAAGTAGGAGTGAAAAGGAAAAGATTAAAGTTAAATAAACTATTTATAATTTCTCTTTCCTAAGCAAGTGGGCTTAAGATTATCTTAATATCGAACCTTATAATCTCTACCTACAAGTTGCTTGTTCCTCATGAAAATTAAAAATCTGAATTAACATATTTCTCAATCGGACACATTATGCTGATAAGCAGATCATTCCTCTTCGTTCACCATGATCATTCTATACCCAACCTGCTCATCAAAATCACAATAAAGAAAACATATAAATGGTAGGAGGAAGGATTAGGATTTGAGGAAAGGGGTGGAGGGCTAAAGGAGAGCATGGCAGAGGGAGGGGCAGGGTGGTTGTGGTTGGAGTGACGATAGTATTGGAATAAAGAGAGTACGGCAGGAAGGAAAGTGGAAGAGACTGAAGTTGCTAGCGACACAGAATTTCTTATTTACTTCTACTATACTATTAACTCTTAAGTATTATGGGATGAAGTGAAACTGCTACAATTCATACTGCCAATCCTTGTGATTAACAAAGAAGTCAGAGACAAGAGAGATGCAGATGGGTTATTAGATTAATTAACTATTAAAACTAATAATAAATAATAATTTTATAATCCTAATTTGATCCTTCAGTTTTTTATAATAAATCTGATGGTGATTAATAATGATTTACTAATAAAGATAAAGAGGGGAGAGAAACAAAAGGAATAGAGAAAAGAGATAGATAGAACATACGAAATTTCAAAATGTTGCTTCTTTTTCGTAAGAAATTCAAATACTCTTCCTGATGACATTGGCCTTGAAGACTGGATAATTAAGCGTAGGTATATAAAACTCAGCGTCAAAATGTAGTTAGGTTCCACCTACCCCTCGTCGCGCGCATCATAGTCCATTACCTTAACGCGTAACAGTTTCAAACACAATCAAAACGACAGCACATGCTGACTACTCAACAAGAAAAAGCCTTTAGAGCACTAAGTGACCCCCATTGATTATTATGTCGTTTAGAGTGTGCATACCGACTACCACTAGGTCCAGTATGGCAAAAAAGAGTTACTCCACAAATCTAGAAATCATTATTATCTTAGAATTCATTGTTAAGTTTGATGTTGGTAAAAATTTATACCATTACATACAAAATCTTAAATTGTTTAAGCACGACCATCAAACATGGCCAAAATAGCCAACCCTACGTTATCACTCTCTTCAATAGATCATCGATCCCATTGGCTCGGGTTGGTTGGGGAACAAGCTCTCACCAGCATAATTCTGACTTTTCTCCTTAACTTTTTTTTTTTTCTTTATACAATTATAACGAAATTTTTATATGGGAGGGAATTGTAACTGGATTCTGGGGTCAAAAGCAAACCTACCCATTCCAACTTAATAATCATGAAAATATTCTCATCATAATAATTTTGCCTCGTTTTTCAGGGATACAGCAAATGTTCACTACAGAAGCTAGCAAACAGTTCGCCCATAACATATAGAGGCAATGTAGAGATTCTTGGCCCATTTTTCCTGCAAAAACATCAAAATATATTAAAATACCTAGCCGAGAAAAATCCTAGAGAATCAACAGCAGTCTGAACAAAGCTATCAGTACTCACCAGATCCTCAAAAATTAATATTCTCCAATTAAAATTTTGAAAGACCCAAAAACTCAAAAGAGAATAACAAAAAAGGAATGACAGCAGTTGCACACCATAGAAAACTGTCTAGATTTTTATTTCCTTTTTGATCATGAAAAAGAACAGGATTCACATCACAGTAATTTTAGATATTTTTATTCATTTCTATTGTAGGATCTAATTTAACCAGGAACCATCAGTACTAAGCCATATTCTCAATTAAGACTGTCTAGTTAAATTAACAAATAACCAACCAAAAAATGGATCTGCAAACACCAAAATGCATGCCAAAACTGCATACGTCCCAACCCAACAAAAAATTGATAGACCTGGAAATACCTTAACATGGGTACTAGGAAAAGCAGATGTACGAAGTGTCTCCTGAGTTTCATCAAGCAATTTGCGTTTTGGTATGCTCAGAATGAAGGCTGCCTGATCACTAGTAGCAGCCATAGAAGTAATCCGGTAACCATTCTCCCATCGACGATGGATTCCTTCACTTGGATACAAAAAGTCAATCTCCACAACCTTGCATCATCAAACAAAAAACAAATTAAACAATCTGGGTTTAAAAAATTCATACATAACCGAAAATTAAAGGTGAAAAGATTTACATACCTGATCAGAATACCCAGAATTCCTGGACATAACAACACCCCAGCGACTGCCAGCAGTAGTCATTGAGGTAACATGAAATCCTTCTTTCCACTTCTTGTTTATCCATTTGAAAGGAAATGATTCACTCACTTTGTACGACTGCTGCGTGTATGGAGTTCCTACAAAACATGGATTCAAACGTGAGATAACAAACAGAATATCATATATTTAGAAGAACAGTTGATGTTTCTTCCATTCCAGAAATTTAATGAGGTAAAAGGAGAGCAACTCTCCTGTTAAAAGCTTTTGTCAGCTACTATAAAGTAGCAATTGAATTGCATATAGGTTAAAAAAAAGACTGAACAAGGAGAGAATCAATTTGTCTTCTATAATGCAAAAATAAAAGGTGAAGTTTAAATTGATCTGAAAATAACATATTGCAGTAAATGCACTGATGCAAGTTATTATTACTGAGACAAAATAAATGGCATATCAACAACCACCATGCGAACATAAAACATTATATATTCAAAAGTTCAAACCACCTATGCATAAAGATTATACAAAGGGACATAAAAATTTTAAAAACAGAAATGGCCCCAAAAGTTATGGTGGCGGAGCTGGCCATTGTAGATAAAAAAAATGACAAGGAATGAAGATTTAGTCAAGGCATTTCAAGGTAAATTAATATGAAGGAGGAGTTGGTTATAAACTATATAAACCTTTGGACATGACAACCAAGGAACTCCCGTTAACTGCGCCAGCAATTGAACTGATATAGTAATTTTTTTCCCATTGATCCATTATCCAATCCTGAGAGATCAAAATACCAGCAGACCATCACAAAGGTATCAATTATTTAAGTCATACATATTTATATTTATTTAAGAAAAAATGAAATAAAACCAAGGAAGAAAAAACACACCTTGTGCAGGAAGGCCAGTGATAACTCATAAACTTGTGATGAAAAACCTGTTCCTGCATCCATGATTAGAGCCCACAAATTTGCTGCAGAGGCAACACAGCTTATATACAACCCATCCTCAATACCCTTGTCGACATGTTGCCGGAGCCTAGTGTCTGCAACATTATAGTGATATCTGCAACCAAAGAAAAAGACAAGATCAAGCAAAATAAACATTTTCTTTTAAAACCAAAAATCAGGTTTGGGGGGAGAGAGGGGGGGAGGATCCTGAAATTCAGGAGAAAAACTTTGAAGCTTTAACTTACAAAATGTCCTTCAGACTTGTTTTTAAAAACAAGACTATTGAACTTTCCAAAAAAAGTCAGGTTAGACCTTTGTGCTCTCACGGAAAATGATTCCAGTGAGGTCTTTCTAATCTTATATTTATTTGCATTCTGCTTCGAATTGCTGCCATTGGACAACTAGGCAATATTGTTTCCTTCTATTCCTAGCTTATGAAGGATGGCTAGTTTCATAATGAAGGAATTTGAGGCTTCAACATGCATAGATATATGACTTCCTATGGCCTCACAGGTGAGTGAAATTAGAGAAGCCCAAACCCCAATAGTCAGGAATGCAAGAAATTCCTGAGCCATGAAACACTTTTAATAGCAAAAAGAACGAATGCTCAATCAAGCAACAACACCCATTTCCTCTGGCATTAAAGCAAGAAAATTTTGACTTAACACATAATTATTAAGAACAAAGCCAGACAAAGGATGATGTAAAATTACCTCTGCTTCATAGGACGGCGTGCATTATATACTGATATCCATTGAGTAGCAGGACTCCCCAATCGCACTTTCTTCTTAGGTTGCTCATCTTCTTCCAGATTTATAAGCATCCTACCTCGTTTTTGACCAACCTATAAATACAACAGATTTAGCATTCTTAAACACAATGCAATCAATAACACTTCAACCCCCTGAAAAGAAATATCAAAACCTTTAAAGCTCCATCTATTCTGATAGGTCTCAATGGAGTGCACGGTTCAATCAAGCTTTCAAAAAATGATATAAGCTTGGAATAATTTGGCTCCTCATCAAATCTCATATTAGTAACAGCTTCAAGAAACTGCTTAAATGGAGCAGGACAGAAGCAACACATCAACTCCGGGGAAGTGGCCATCTTTTTCTTACAAACAAGAAAGCTTTTATTGTCACCCTGTCAATAGAGAGAAATTAAGTCATATAAAAAAGAAACCTCTAAGAAGCAAGAATCAATATAACACAAGATACTTCAAACAGCACCTGATAACCCTGCCAAGGTAATCTCCCTTTTATGAGAAATATTAGAGTGTATGCCAGAGACTCAAGATCATCCCTTCGGCTTCCAGTTCTACCCAAATGTGCATGTACACTAGCATACCTTATTGTTCCCCTGCCCAAAAATGCATATTATGAATATGTAAAAACAAAGTATAGCCATGGCAAACAAAGGCATAAGACTCGACATTTACAAACCTAAATATATCAGGTCTCTGGTCATAATCAACATGTTGACCGGATGATGCATCCTTCCATCTAGAAGCTGAAGAAAATGCATGTATGGACATTAATGAACCATGAAAATATCAAGTAACTCCAAATAACTAAAAATTAGTGGAGAAACAGAAAGTCAAACCCAATGTAATACAACAACTGGTTTGAAAATACAACATACCCAGACCAAGATCAATAAGATATAGTTTCTTATCATCAGCAGATCCAGGTTGGCCAAGCAGAAAGTTTTCTGGTTTCACATCCCCGTGCACAAACCTAATTCAATAGTATGAGTTCCATTAAAAAAATTAATCAGTCATAACAAGGTCAAAATAAATTGATATAGTCAAAATAAAAAAAAAAATTCAGGATAGACAGGACTTAAAAAACTATCACAAAGATTTACCCTTTCAAGTGAAGCTTCTCAAGTATTGATATAGCCTCTACGGCAATGCATGCAGCCATACTAGGTGACATTCTGCTCAGAACAAAATCGTTAATGGGGTAAAAGTGGAAATTGTTTAAATAAATTGGGTTATTAAAAGGAAGAGTCCAAATCTTACGATTGGCCAAGAGAATTCCATACATCCCAAAGACTGGGCCCAAGCATGTCCATGACCTGAAATAAATTGTTTTACTTAGACAATAAAGAGCAAATCAATATATGCTGATATAGGAAACCTCAAACCATATCTCACCAAAATGTAGAAATCTCCTTGTCGACCCTTGTAATGAACCCAGGGAATTCCATAACAGCCATTCAGAGTACTTTTCAATGTCAAAAAATAAAAAAGTGAAAATTAGAGTGTAACACTAGAACAATAAAGAGCTAAATATATTTTTTCTTGAGAATCCTGTTTAAATACAAAGGGCAGATTACTCACCTGTAAACTTGCCACTCATAAGGAGGTCCATAATTGCAACCTTTACTGTTTCTGTGCTCAAACTTAAGTGCAACCTGTATGTAAAGAAGGTTAAAATAAGAAAAAGCAATGTACCATTCAGCATAGGCTCATTAATACTTCATTAAATCCTTAACAAGAGATTGGAATCCCGAGTAATACCTCAACTGCATCAGGACCTGTTCGATCAGAACCACCACTAACCCTTCGGCCAACATAAACTTGACCAAAACCACCCTTACCCAATTTCCTTTCTATCTTATATATAGGAGAGTTACCAACTTGTACCTGTAATCGATGAGAAAATATTCACCTCAAAATAAGGTAACAAGATACTGCCAAATCTATATTAACTAAAACCAAGAACTGCAATGCAGTCTGGAGTAATTGCAAAACATAATAAACGGTATTCTAAAAATATGTCCAAGAAAATCTCCATTACCAACTCAATTTTCTGCTAAAAAGCCAAATTAGCATTAATTCAACACTTTAACAGAAACAGAAAAGACATAAAATGCAATAAATATTGTAATATAACCATTATATCCAGCCTATGCATACTTATTAAAATTAAAAAAGATAGCAGTCGTAATTATTGTTACCGAAAATAGCACCATCACATCAGTAAAATAATTTTGCAGTTATATTTGGAAAGGGAAATAATGCAATCGAAGAAAAGTAACATGTAACTCGGGGATACCCTCTCAGGGACAGGAGTTGTGCTGGGTTCTTCCTCAGCTACTGCCACCTTATCTGCACTTCCACCCTCCATCGGAATATTATTATTGGCCACTACCTCTACGTGATTGTAAACTGGTTCCGGAGCCCCTAAAGCAACAGGTTCTGGCAACACTTCACAAGGTTCAGGGTCCAGATCAATCAATCTTGCTCCGCGGCCTCTACCAGCTGCAGTTCTCCTTGTGGGTACAGCTGGTGAAGGCCCTTTGCCTACAGCTGTGGCATTACCACCTCTTCCTCTTCCACCTCCAACTCTCCTCCTAGTTCGATTCTGAGCAGGTTGTGCCCAATTCTCTCCTTGCTCAACAGGTAGTGGACCAGGCTGAAGATCTCCAAGCCGTTTCGACCTTCTAGCTCCACTCCTCAACTCTGGCATCCTCTCCCCATTCAAATCATAGCCCACTTAAGTAGCTCCCAAAGAATGGCAAAATTCCTCTGCAATGAAAAAATCAAAGCAAACAGATAAATGAGTTCAAAGCATTCACTGAGAAACCTTTCCAGCTCAAGAACATAACCTCCTGAAGATCAACTGAAAAATTTTAAACACGAGAAAATATCTAAGGAACCAGCCTCAGTCAGCCATCAGATAACAACATAAAGAAAGTAGCGTACTGAAAAAGCAGTAGATACTAAGAAAAAAAGATTCCATTTTCAGCAAAATATACTCCACAACCAAAAGAATGTCCCAAGAAGCATACAAAGAAACCCGTCATTTTCTGCATTCCAAACTCAACGCTCACTTCTTACATCATCATTGTCGGTCAATATCAACTATTTCACAGAAAACCAAAAACACCAAAAAAAAAAAATCAAAAAACAAATTCTTATCCTAATCTCCATAACCAAAACAGATTACACAAATTCCAACAAAGACCGCCGATTGATTCATCAGAAACGCCGCCACCACCAAAAACAAAAGAAATCAAACCAGATTGAACACTGAAGGAAAACAACCCACCAATCTTCAATCCGATCATTCAAAAATCACAAAAATTTGAAAAAAATATCAAAAGTTAAAAATATTCGAACAACCTTCATCGCACATACTCACCGGTAACATCTATCTCAAACCGATTCACACAAAAAAAAGTCCACAAAATAAAAATAAAATAAAACAACAGAGATAATCTTAACTCTGCAGAAAAAAAGCAAAAAATCCTCACAGATCGATTCGGCGAGCTGCGGAAATGGAAGGATCGGGGAGCGATTCGCTTAGGGGCGAAAAGCGAGGGCGATCGAAGTGAAGATCGTGAAGGAAGGAGTGAGGAAAGGGCGGAAAATGCGTAATGGTGGAAGAGGAGAAGGTGGAGGAGGCTTTGAAAGAGTGAGCCAAAGGAAACTATGGCGAAAGCATCGTCATGGAGAAATTTAGGGTTCGAAAGGAAGAGGAAGAAGAAGAAGAAGAACGGTTCGCAAGAGTATATTAGGTGGATGAAGATATGGGTTACCCTCTTTTGGTTTTTGTTATCTCTGCTTCTCTTTTCTTTTTCTTTTATTTTTCTTTGTAAGAGAGAATGCGGTAATGGTGAGTTTATTGTTGTTGGTTGTGTACGTGTGGGTTTGTGTGTGAGAAACTGTTTCTTTTGTGTTTATTTATACACCATGCAATGCAACTGTGTCTTCCCTTCCCACCAAAAACTATATATTATAACACTTTTATTTTATTTTATTTTCAATTATCAATTTCCTTTTCATCTCTTTTCTAATAATATAAAATAAACATTTTTAACTTTAAAATTCAATTTTTCTTTTTTATTTATTATAATAATTCTTTTAATCTTAAATTTTAAAGGGTGTGTCATCATTTTTCTTTGTTTTTTGTTTGACTTTTCATGGTATTGCATTTAGGAAGACTGATTATTGGGTGATTGACATGTATGTATGAATGTATAAAGATGGAAAACAGTTTTACAATAATTACATTATGTGGGGTTCGATTTAATTCTTCCATTTTGCTAATTTTGAACTTTAGTCAGTTAATTACTTTCTTTCTTCTTTTACCTTTTTTTTCTTAATTGTCCATGCATTATTACACTTTATTTATTTATTCAAAACACTCATATAAAGTTTTAGATTATGTCAGATTTTATTTTCTTTTATTACTAGATTTTGTATTTATTTTGGTGTAAGAAATAATTAAAATACAGCTTCTAATAATAAAAATATAGTGGAAAAATTCAAAAAATATATATATATATACATATATAATTATGTGATTTTTTTTTTCTTTTATTACTAGATTTTGTATTTATTTTGGTGTAAGAAATAATGAAAATACAGCTTCTGACAATAAAAATATAGTAGAAAAATTCAGAATATATATATATATATATATATAATTATGTGATATTTTTTTTTCTTTTATTTCTAGATTCTGTATTTATTTTGGTGTAAAAAATAATGAAAATACAGCTTCTGACAATAAAAATATAGTAGAAAAATTCAGAATATATATATATATATAATTATGTGATTTTTTTTTCTTTTATTACTAGATTTTGTATTTATTTTGGTGTAAGAAATAAGGAAAATACAGCTTCTGACAATAAAAATATAGTAGAAAAATTCAGACTATATATATATATTGTAGATGTTATTTGGAAGTTTTCCCATCATTGATTAATATTAAAACATTATAATTTATAATAAAATCAATGGATGAGCTTGAACTTACCATGTTAATTGTATTTAATAAAGAATTAAAGAGCTATTAATATTATTTACATTTTGATAAATAAATATTAATTTCAATAACTTTAAGTTGTATCTTTTATTTATTATATACTTTTCTTTTGAATTAAGAATTAAGTATATAATTAAATAATATATAGTATTATAAACGGTTTTAATTATTTTTTAAATTCAAATCATAGTAATATAAAAATAATAATAATAATAAATATTTAAATATTATATATTGTAAAAGAAATTTGAAATTTCAATTAAAATTTTAATTTTATAATCACTGTAAAATGAAATTTGAATTTTCTATAACTAAATTTAATACTTCCAACTATACTTTAATATTCAATTACTCAAATTAATGTTATGTATACATAATCTTGATAAATGATATTAATTTTAATTTTCTTTCATATTAAAAACTGATATTCTATCTATTTTATAATTTTTTCTTCAATTAATAATTAAAAATAAATGAATAAAAAAATATTATTATTATTATTATATATTATATAAGAAAAAGTTTGAAATTCTCTCAACAGTTAATTGAATTTCAATCTTATAATATCTAATAGTCATAACCAAAATAGTTATTGATTTATTTTAATCAAATCTAACATTAATGGATATTAAATCTTCACGTATTAATGTTTACATGAATTTAAATTTAAAATTTAAAATATTCTAAAATTGAATTCATGAATATATATTTTTAAATCAAAATTACGTTTAATGAATAAATATAAATAAGATCTACTCATGTGAATTAAATTTATTATATTTATTTCAAAATTGAATATGATATAAATAAACTTAAAAAAAAATATAAATAAGATGTATGAATTAAATTTATAATTTTTATTTTAAAAAATTGAATATAATATATAGATTTAAAATAAATAATTTTATTTTTTAAAAGAGACTTAATCATTTAAAAAATTAAATATTTTTTCATCTCATTATTTTTGTTTTTTTAATTTCACTTCAGTCTTAATCTTAATATTAATTATTACTTATTTTTAAGTGATTTAATATTATTTCTGTTAAATTTATTAAGTTATTTAATAAAAACATATAATTCACATAATTTTGATATAAATTTTATATATATATATATATATATCATAGAAAATATCATATGATATAAATACATCATATTAAATCAAAAGTTATAATTATATCAACGTTAAGATAATATTTTACTTTAAAAAAAATTACAAAAATTAATAATAAAATGAAATTGAAAAAAAAAATATCTATTTAATTTTTAAAAATATATGTAAATTCTTTAAATCAAAATTTTCAATATAAAATTAATATTTACTGTTATTGATTAAAATTAAAATTTTATGAGTATCATTTATTTGATTTAATATTATTGGAAAATCAATTTATAGAACAAATATTCCACTATTATAATTATAAGAATAACACTACCTAAGATGTCTTACAATTATAGTAATGATAATACATATATATCATTTAGAGTTTTTATATCAAAATTTAAATTTTACAATGGTTGTTGATTTAGTTTAAATAAATATAATATTATAGATCTTATATTATCATATCTTATTTATGATTATAAAAAAAAAAATCACCTAAAAAAAAAAATCACCTAACTTGTATGACAATAAATAATTCATTAGGTAAATATTAACTTAGAAAAATTATGATTATAAAAATTAAATCACATCTTTCATATTCTAAACTTTCACATGTGAATGTCCAAAAAAAATTATTTGTCTATACCATTTATTGTGAAAATATTAACTCAAAAATTTATAATTATAAAATTATATTTTTAATTATTAAAGAGATGTGAAAAATATATTTAATTTGAAATTTGTACTAAATCTTTACCATGTTCAAATTGATAATTTTTTATGGATGTAAGATCATATTTATATAAAAATATGTTGTTTCTGTGTTTCATTGATGCAGGGTTGTATAAATATTTAAAATATAAAAAAATACTTAAAACATTTTGATAATTCATGTAATTCATGTAATAGTGATTTGATTGTAGATTTTTAATAAATCTCCTTTTTTATTTCAATAAATGGTTATTATAGAAAAATAATTTATAAATTATATTTGTATATATATGCAATTATTATATATTAGTTAAAGTATCAATTTAATATATTTATTTTTAATAGACAAAATAAAAATAAGATTGTTTTTTTTTAAAACAATTGGAAAGAAGTTCTATATAACATAGGATTACGAATTTCCAATTTAAAATCAGAGTGTTCAAGATAAAAAAATAATAAATAATTTTTTTTAATTTTTATTTATAAATTATTTTCTATTAATTTGGTTATTTTAAAATTGTGTAAAATTAAATTTTAGAGTGTTTTCTTTCTATCTAGATAAAGAGGTACAACAACTATTACTTGTTATTCAGTTGGCTAAAGTGATGTTATTATGCATTATTTATTTATATATTAGTATTAGTATTATATTATATTTTTATATATATTTATATATATATATATATATATATTATAAATTATTATTTGCTTAATTATAAGTGATAACATTTTTATAAATTATGATTTGTTTAATAAGTTAAATTCAATGTTTGATCTTAAGTTGAGAAAATGTGTTACAAACATATCATTCATTATAATCATAAAAAAATATTAAATATATAATATAATTTAAAATATTAAATAAATATATTAATAAATTAAATTAAATAAATAAATAAATATGAACTATTATTTTACATATTTGAGATAGTTATGTTTTAATTTAATTGACCAATATTTTTTTTTTTTCTATTTTAAACTACACAATTTATTTATTATTTTTTATTATCATAAGTATAATTAATATTTTAAAATTTTTTACAATATTTTTAATTTATTTATAATTTTTAATTAATGTAGATTTTTTTACCTTATTTAAATATATCAAAATATTTTATACTCCAAAAAAATTTAGTAGAAGGTTTTTTTTATGATATATGATATAAAATGAGTGAAAGTCCTTACATATAATATAAAAAAGTTAGTTATCTATTTTTTTTAATATAAATGTTTATTTTAATAATCTAATTTAAACATGTATTATTTTAAGATATTAGAGTATTATTTAGGATTATATTTTTTAATAATAAATATTATTATTTTAAGTTGTAATTGTACGGTGATAGTAATTATTAAATAAATTAAAGAATATTCAAAATATGGGATATTACATACCCTTCCAACAAGTTTTTTTAGTTTTAACTTTAAAATGTGGTTTTTTTTTAAAAATATTGTTAAATTATTATAATTATTATTAGCTGAAATGAATCTCTTGAAGTTATGGCTATCAAACTATATACATAAATTATCAAATTACATATATAAGATTAATTATTATCTAAAAAATATTAGAAAAAGGAAAATTAAATGATAAAAAAACACTCATTTTTATAGACAAAATTAAGGATTTTTTTTATTGTTTTTAACTAATTTATTCTATCAAAGATGAATGAATGTAATAATTATAGGAATAATAAATAATAATTAAAAATTAAATCCGTTATAATTCAAATTATAACTATCCATTAATCTTAAAAATTAATGTTTATTTTGTAAATGGTAATTTCCTTAATTTATTATATAATTACAATCATGTAACTACACATTGTAACCTATCTATGAAAAGAGAAACTATCAACTAATGTTTTTAAAAGGTTATTAATTATTTAAATTGTTTTAGATATTTACTATATTCTACTTTTTTAAAAAAATATTTTCTGAGTCTTACTTGTTTTGAATTGTTTGCAACTATTTAAAGGGTATGATTCTTAAAGTAAAATTTGATTTAATGTATTTTTACAAATTATAAAAAGTTTATGATTATGTATTTTTTTTATAGATAGGTTTTTTTTTTTACGAAATCTTCTAATTGGTCAATTTGAAGAATAAATAAACTATTTAGCAAAATAAAAAATAATTTAACTAGCAAAATAGTTAACTACATATTTGAGTAATCCTTTTCGAGTGAAAAAAAGTTATCCTAATGATCAAACCACATTCAAGTTTAGAGATAAGCTTAAATCTTTACAGATTTGTATAAACTTGATCATAGATTTTAAAACTTAATTCCAAATGTGATGTTTATAATTACTCCTATGTTTATACTTACTCTGGTTTCTTAAATAAAAACATCTTTAATTATATGTAAATATATAAATGTTAAATCAAACTTATGCATAATATTTGGTTTTTCTTTCTAAATTCAAGATTTGTTAAGTTCCTGATTTTTTTTTTTTAAAACGGTGTTTGTAAGGATACATAGGAAAAATTTTGAGTGATAAAGAATAAAAATTGTTTAACTATATTTTAAAATTATATAAATTTAAAATTAAATATTTTTATTATTTATTATTTAAAAATTATTTTTTTTAAAATTTCTTTTTTCAAAATTCTCTATTTTCTTTTTAAAGGATTTAATTTATTTTTCATTTTTTTAAAGATCAGAGGTGATTATAGAAAACTTGTGAAGAGAGGAACATTTTCATCCGATTAGATTTTTATTTTTGATAAGTTTTCAGTATTTTATTTTATCTTAAAGGTTAGATGTTGGGTAGCTGTATGAGAAATTGGAAATTTCAATGTATGTGTCCTTTTTTATTTCAACCTGTTCCCGTACTAGCTTAAACTCTTAGTGATGTATTTGGTTTGTAGATCAAATACATATAGAGTTAGTTAGAGTACTATAAGTTTGACTCAGCATTGTGAGTAGAAGAAGGATATTTGAACAACCCAAATAGGCAAGTGAAGCTACTTGTGTTGTTAAAATTTCCATAGAACCATATCATAGAAATTTTCAAGTAGGAGAATCATTGGGTCAATTGGATGAAACTCCTAGAGGAGTTGTTTGTGATTTAAAATTTTAGACTCATTGTGTTTGAGTATGTTGCCTTGTGAAATGATTTAATTATTTACTTTATTTCTGAAACCTTGAGTTGTTGCATGTATGTTAGTGGACAATTGGATTATATGATTTGTGCAAATTGACAAGGATTTGATGTGTACATATTGGTGAAAGTTAGTATGATTTTGATTTAGTTTGATTATATTTTATTGACATGTGTTGGTGAAAATTATTATGTGGAAGGATTAATTCACATCCTTATACCTAAATATTTTGTTAAATGGGAGTAATAAGAATTAGTTTTGGACTTATAAGAAATGTCAACTCGGTTTAAAGTTGTGAGTTAAACTTTCTGCATAATTTGCATTCTGCATAATCCGCTGAGCAAATCTGAAGATTCTTTGAGCGTAATGGTCCCAATAGTTCTCGGGTTAAAATCCGTTGAGCGTAAGGAGTTTCGCTTAGCAGATTTGTTCCAATAGTTGCAGTGCTCTTTGGTGTATAATGCACTGAGTGAATTTTGTTCTGAGCTAAGCGAATGTCCCCTATTCTGAAAAGGAATATTCACTTTATTTTAAGAATGATAGTATGTGTGATTAGGGAATCTTATGAGAATATGATGGTTGAATATGAGATGACATTGAGGCCTTTGCAACTCCTATTGAGAGGGGGTGTATTATATTGATTTGAAGAACCCTGAATGTGGTAATTTAGTGTGTATGGATTTAGATATATGATATTGAGTATCTAGACCTTAGTGGTAATTTAATTCATATAGACTAAAATATCATGTGGTGAAAGTCAATGGAGGTTTCACCAATTGTTCCGAAAGGGTGATTGGGTGAGACTCCCTGATGTGGTGTTGGTTTGTGGGAACTAAAAGGATGAACCTGGGATGAAAAAGACCTAGTAAGTTGATCGTGAGAAGGCCCACAGTCCTTGATTTTCCATTAGGTGTTAGCCTCAGATATATGAAATCCAGACAATTTTCTAAAAGTTGTTAGTCTTGTTGTGCTATGTGTTTGAATGTGTAAAGCCTTGGTAGACGCTTACACTTGTAATCTGACCTTGATTTGAATAGAGTGAATGTTTTAATATTGTTATACCTTTTGTCC
The DNA here is from genome assembly GCA_016859785.1 of Macrotyloma uniflorum. Classification (NCBI taxonomy): domain Eukaryota; kingdom Viridiplantae; phylum Streptophyta; class Magnoliopsida; order Fabales; family Fabaceae; genus Macrotyloma; species Macrotyloma uniflorum. The sequence continues at coordinate 2,023,199 of BDMB01000033.1, forward strand.
TATTATGTGTTTTACTTTATTACTATAATCGTATTCTTTACAAGATAGTAAATAACAAGTCTAAAGGAGAGTCCTTTTTCGAAAAAAAAAGTAGGCTAGACAGAGAGAATGAATTGTATAAAGTTTCCAATAGTGTTTAATGTAACATCCCAATTTTTGAGAAAAAAATATATAATATAATATTTGTAACGTAATTATTTAATTAAATAAAATATAATTGGGTTTAGAAGATAAAATAAAATATCTTATAAAATAAAATATTTGGTTATAAATAGATATTGTGAAATTATTAATATTTTAAAAGATATTATGAGATTATTAGTATTTTAAAAGATATTGTGAGATTATTAGTATTTTGAAAGATATGAAATTATTATAAAAGATATATCGGGAGATTATTAATGTATTAAAGATATTGTGAGATTATTGATATTTTAGAAAGATAATTTTGTTAATATTTTGAAAGATATTATTAATTGAACCTGTTCTTCAGAAGTCCGACTCTACCTATATAAATAGGCGTTAAACCCTTTCTATTCTTCATTCCAAAATTTCCCTAACGTTTGGGAAAAACCTTAGAGGAGGCGACCGGAGGCGACACGTGAGGAGTTGGGCGCATAACATCTAAAAGCTTCGCGTAGCGTAATTCGAGGTAAGAGGGGGAGTGGGGAATGTCTCGCATATGGGATGCATATGAGGATTTTGGGTAGAGAGGCAACCCCTAAGCCTCATAGGATTGTTTATTTTGAGGCAACCATAAGTCCTCAATATGAATTTGAGGGAATTATCCTATATTTATAAAAGTTGATGTTTTATAAATTATTATAAATTGTTCTTTTTATAAATTACTATAAGTGGTTGTGTTTATAAATTATTATAAGTTGTTGTTTTTATTACAAGTTGTTGTCTTTGTGTATATATAAAAAAGGTATATAGGCTGGAAACCAGTTGTTAACATCCCTTCGTTTGAAGGTCTAAGATGCATTCTGGTATAACAACGTCACGTACCACTTTTCTTACTCATAGTTTTCTTCTTTTACAACAACATTTAAATATAACTGGAGATACTGGTTGAAATGTGATAAAAAGTTATAATTAAACTATTTAGTTATGTGATGTGTGATTTGGTGATGTATTGTGATTGTAATTGGATTGTGAAATGTGATATAGTGAAAATTTCAGTAGAGTATTGAGAGACTCATGAGTTATTGCGTTGTTTGCGAGTTTGTGGTGTGTTTTGAGAAGTCTAAGCGATGGCTTAGCAATGTGAAAATCCAAGTTATTCTTGGTCATTTGTGAAGTCTAAGCAGAGGCTTAGCAGCGTTAAAATCCAAGTTATGCTTGGTCATTCGTGATGTGTTATGCATTTGTGTGATCATATTTCATTCATTCATTCATACTTTTGTTGGGGGTAGATGCGATCTATGAAGGAGGGTCTTTATGGTCTTCTACCTTGACCTTGGGGATTTTAGAGCAGGGAACCCCTCATTTGAGAGTTGAAATGAGGGGCCACCACGGCCGGCTATACTATCCCGACTGGCTCCTGTTAGACTCGTTCTAGTGAGAGTGGATTGATAGGGTCCTTAGATCCGGTCCATGTCCTCCTGGACTACTCATTTGCGTTTGCGTTGCGATGTTACCACATGCATTTAGAGATAAGAGCATAAGAGCATTTGAGCATTTGAGTTTGTGACTGAGTGTGTATTGATGTGTGTGATGCCTTTTGTGTGTGTGATGTGTGTGATTAGTCTACCTATTTTTCTTATATGTACCTAACATATGTGAGATATATTCCTCACTCTTTTATTTGTGTGGTTGGTGTTTTGTTTGGGTTAAATGTTCTTTTAGGTGAACATGTCGGTGATAAGGACAAAGAAGAGTTGAATGAGAAAGCTAAGTCTCCTAAGCCTTGATTTCGTAAGTGCTCTGATTAGGTGGGAAGTCGGGGAATAGGAAGATTATTTATTTTAAAGAAGTATATTTAAAGTTTATTATGTTTCCTTAATAAGAACTTATAAAGGCTATGTCAACGCCTAGTAATATTTTATTTTCTATATCTTGAAAGAGTTATTATTGTAACTGGATATACAGTGGTGGTGTGAGAGTGTATGTCTAGAAAAGTTCTGGCTAGGAAAGATTTGGTATTTAAGAGTGTCCGTTAGTGACCCACCTCTCTTTCCTGGGAACTCACTGGGTGTACCGATTCACGGTCTACCGTCGTTGTTTATTTCGAAATTGTATTTCCTTGTTTTCATAATTCTTCTTTATAAAATGAATATATTTGAATTCTTTTACTTTTAACCTTTGTCAGTTTATATTTATTAATTGAAAATGTTTTGGGGTAGAAGGGTGTTACATTTAAAAATAATATTTATTATAATTTTCAAGGACTATATAATAGAAATAGTATTTATGCATAGTTGTTTGACATTTAGAATGAATCTATTAATATTAGTAGATTTTGGGTATGTTACAGTGTTCTTATTTATTTGATTTCTTTCTAAAAAGAAAAATATTTTATGAATCAAGCTTAAATATAATTAATTTTTCTCAACAATGTTTCATATCTTTTCATTGTAAATCACAAAAATCACATAAATGTTTCTTTTGAAAACAAGATGGATAGATTATGTGTATTTATTAAATTTAAAAGAGATAGTAGATTAAGACAAAATTATAGTATAACTAAAAGAAGATAGTAAAACTCCTACAAACAACAATTTCCACAAACTATTAAAAATACATTAACCATAATTCAATATTAGAGAGAAAGATCATACTAACAAAATTAAAAGAAAGAATATAAGAACTTTTAAATTGGTCTATTTATAAGAAAGACTATGTTCAATTCTCAACTAAACTAGTTAAGTTCAACTAATAATAGAAAATACGAATAATGTTAGAGGTCATTTTTGTTTTACAACACAAGTATTCTTTTTATTAATTTATTTAAGTTACCAGGCAAATAAGTATTCTTTTATAAGTCTCTTCAAACTTTATAACATAAGTATTATTTCAACAACAATTCACTCCTAATTTACACATGTAACACTTAAAAAATTTCTCCTTGTTATGTATTACATTGTGTTCAATTCTCTAAAAAAATAGTCATATACATAATTGAAATTGTTATTTTAATGTAAAAAGTTACAATTAAATTTGATTATTAAAATTATTAAAAGATCTTATTTACTTATTTCAATTACTAATCTCTATAAAATTTTACTTGTAAGTATTTTTTTAATTTATTGTTGAAAAAAAGAATTTATTACACTAGTAATCACTATAGGTAAATTTTTAATTTAATTACTCAATTATAATTTTAAGTTTTGAGACTTATTAATTAGATGTTTCCAACTTAATTTCTAAAACTAGTTAAAATTATAATTAACACTAAACTACAAGTACACAATACAAATTTACATTACGAAGAATCAAGTACAAATTATTTATTTTCCTAATTAATTATATCTCTAAACCTTTTTTATATATATCACTAATTATTCACACTCCCCATTTCAACCAACTCATAAACCTAATTAAAATACATGCACATAACTAACTTCACTCACTACCTCCCTAAAAAGCTCACTCCCTTCACACACACACATTTATAATTTCTTTATTTTAACTACGCTCTCTCAATTATCTATTTCTCTCAAAATAGAAGACACATTCATTTGAAAGAGAAATGAAAGAAAATGAGCTAAATAAACTAGTATAACTTTGTCCCAAACTCCGCTCCATAGTTTTCTTGCTCAACTCTCAAGGTAACGGGTGTGAACCTTGATGAGCATCAACCATGATTGATTTTGTATGTTTTTGTTTCGACTTTTGGTTAAAAATGATAGTTGAAATTTGTCTGTCTATTTTTTATTTATTTTATAAGTAGGAAAATGCTTTAGAAGTAAAGGGAACTTTGTTCAAAATTTTCCAAAATTTTCAAAAAATTCATTACATGTTAAAAATGAGACCAAGGTGATGTTTGTTTTTTTTTGGACCTATGGTTACTATTTTATATTTTTCACATAATATAATTGATGGATTTCCAATAAAAAAAACTAGTTTTGTATGAAACTAGACATGCAAGGTGACAACTTTTATGTTGATTACTTTGCGAGATAAACTTAAATAGTTGGTCATCAAGGACCATCAAAGTGACCCTTTTAGTTTTATTTTTACTATCCTAACATTATTCACTTTTGGTTAAATTTGTATCTTTGTAAGTATGGTTTCAAAATTTTAAAACTATATTATAAAACTAGAGAGAACTAGCTTTATCACACTTAATTTTTAAAAAAATACTAACTTTTGATTAGGGTTTGAGTGAACATTATTTTTCTACAAGAAGGAAAATTTTACTGGAAATATTATAAATGCAACTAAAATTTAAAATATATGTTTATCTAAAGCTTTTTTTTTTTTAAATATAAGCTAAAAAAATTCATGTAAAAAGGATTTGAGAAATTTAATAAAATGACAAATCTTTTAACTAAGGTCAAATTGGAAGTCTATTTTGACAAGTTACATTGTGAAATTTTTAATATTTTTTTTGTAGATTTTTCCTTTAGATATGTGATATCATTCTAAACACTAGATTTAATGGCATTTAACTTTGTATCAAAATATTAGTAAAAAAATATTTTAATAATTTAAAAACCTTACAAATTGTCCTATTCTCAACTAAGGATATTGTAGATTACTTTATATTTTGTTAAGTATAGAAATCAATTCTATGATATTATTACTTTATCCTAATATTATTAATTTGTATAGAGAAGTGTGACTTTGGACATTATTTTATGATTATGTGTGATAAGTTGTGTGTTATATGTCTTTCTAAACTCCTTGTAAGCACATCACTTAGACTTGATTTGTGTACAATGTCTTGGATGATACATTGGTTCATGACCAATAAATAGGAATTTGAATACTAGTTACCAATATTACCCATAATTAATGCTAAGTGGATGAGAAAAAACATGAAACTATGGACTACATGAAGTATTATGTATAGTTATGCTTGAAAATTCATGTGATTCCTTCCTTAATGATGATTATATATCTCTATGAATGGGATTGTGTAATTACGACTAAGGGGACACCTTTAGATCGTATATCAATGACATATGTTAACTTATGGAGCCTAAACGTATAAAAGAATATATTCTTGAGGGATAGTCTTCAAATTAAATTAACATAGTTGGTACTCGAGAGATGATCGCAAATCCTAGCAACTTTAGAGGGTGAGGCACTAAGGGTTCACAAAATATCACATAATTGACTTAGAAACCCTGAAATAATACCATCACAAAGGTGAACTCCTAAAAGTCATTCAAATGTAAATCAAAATTATGAAAAGCTACAAAAGTATTAACATGTACTAATTTAGGACTCAAGTGAGGTTCAATGGATAACCATATTATATGACTCGTAGGTTGATGTGATTAATGTGTCTTGATTTGTGAAGTGAGGTTGGGAGACTCACCCATACATTTTGTTTCTAGGATCATATGACACTACTCAAGTGATGCTTCACCTTGAGGTTAAAGACCTCTTACGTAGAAGGATGTTCAATATGGCCCTAAGCATGGATCACTTTATTGGGTATCTTTGATTCATATGGATGTCCTTAAATGATCTTGATGTTCAAACTTTACTTATGATGGTCTTAACCTATTCCCCCATATTACTGATAGGTTGTGCCAATTGAGGCTATAGAAAGTTCCTCATCTTCATTTTCATCATCTTTTATACCATCCTAGAGATTATTCAAAAGATTAAGGACATACTCCTACAACCCCATTATCACCAACATTAGTTCTTTCAATGATACATACTTTTTCTATAGGCATTAAACCTTGAGCATTACCCTTGCATGACATTCACTACAATAAATTAATTAATTATCTACAAAATTTTATATACAGATAAAAATCAGTAGGTAATTATAATATTATCTACTAATTTTACATACAGAATAAATTGGTAGGTAATGATAATATTATCTACTGATTTTACATACAGTATAAATCGGTAGGTAATTATAATATTATCTACTAATTTTATATACAGTATAAATCGGTAGATAATTATAATATTATTTATTGATTTTACGTATAGAATAAATCGGTAGGTAATTATAATATACATATAAAATAAACCAATAGATAATTATAATATAATTTTTTTTTATATTCATAATTTTTTTAAAAATAAATTATTTAATATTAATATTAATAATAATAATATAATATTATTCTTAATATTATTATTATTATTTATATTATTAGAAAATATTATTATTTATTAATATTATTTATATTAAAAAAATAGGAAAGAAAAACCCTAGACCCTCTTTTTTCATTTGGTAAGCGGCTCTTAAAGTTTTGGTTGGGTGCTTTTCTTATTTCGTTTGCCGCTCTGTTCTTTTTCATAAAACAAGAATGGTGGTCATCTAGCAGTAGAGCTTTTGATTTGTGGCTATTAAAGGCAAGGTGTCTTTGTTTTCATTATTTGCCCTCCTCTATTTGTACGGTAGAAGTAAATTTAGTAACACGCATCTTCTCATATTTTTATCATTTTTTAAGATCTGTACACACTTATAGTTTATGTTATGAGGAACAAAATCGCCTGATGAGTTCACAATTTCAAACATTCATTGGTGCAATAATGCAATTCCTACCACCACCTGTAGTAGCCGCAGCTGAAAATATAATTCAACAAAATAATGTTCAAGAATACAATGGTCAACAACAAGTAGATCCTGATCAAGAATTGAATCCTGAGCAACAACAAGGTGGTCAACAACATGATAACGATTCTACTGGAGGATATACTGACTATTAATAGGTTGAGGATGTTTTATGAGTTATTTGAACGAACAGTTGAACTGGTTCTTTTAAGTGTGTGACTTTTATTAACATTTTGTGTGAATTGTTTTTACTTTAAAGTCTTGTACTTTTATTTTATAAAGTTTGTTTGACCTAAATTTATAATAGAAGTTCAGCTAAAAAGTAAAAATGTAGCTTTATCAGCATTTCAATTTCTATATACAGGATTTATATGTTTATTATATAGGATTATAAGTACATGCTACAGATTATTCGGTAGGTTTCAAGAATTTACCTACGGAATTTTGCCATAGATACTTTACTTACGGAATTTTCAATAGGTAATTTACCTATAGAATTTTGCCGTAGATATTTTACCTACAGAATTTTCTGTAGGTACATTACCTATGAAATTTTCAATAAGTACTTTACCTACGAAATTAAATCGTAAATCAGTAGGTATTTCAAGAGGTTACCTACAGAAAAAGTTGTAGATATTTACCTACAGCTGAGTCTATATGTACTGTTAGTTACAAATATTTTACCTACGGATTTGTTATCGTAGGAAATTCGTAGATAGTAACACATTACCTACGGATATATTGCATTTCCTATCGATTTTGTCTGTAGATAATTAATTTATTTTGTATAGTGATTGGGGCTAGAAGGATAGTATCCATGGTTGTAAAGGTGGAGCATAATGATAGTGAGGAGGATTTGGAGATGCTTGAAGAGTTTTCTAAGACGATCGATGAGCCATAAAAAGAGGAGACTACCTTAGAGGAGATGGAGGAAATCCTTACTAATGAGGATTCGAAGATACCAGACATTGCTACTATGATTGGAATAAGACCCACGTTGGATGTGGAAATGGGTTAGTTAAGGAAAATTTTGAGGTGGACCCTAATGGAGATTCTTCTTAGGAATCATGTAGTTTAGATACCTTTGTCCTAACGACTGACTTTGGCCTTATCTTAGGTAAAAAATTCTCTCCCTTTGCAATTATCTCATCATAGTCAAATAAATTTATTGGACTCTCATTCCAATTAGAATAGGTGCAAGGGCCTCCCTTTTGAACTTGTCTTCAAAAGATTGTTAAAGTTCTTTGCATAATAAGTGTTTTGAATGCCCCTAACATAAGACTTTTTGGAAGTATTATTCTCACTAACAAAAAGCATTTACATAAAAATCTCGAATTACTCTTTCATTTATGCAAGATCGTGGCTTAGAGAGATCCTCCCATCTTCTTATTCTTTATTCATGAGAAAAATCCTCACATTCTCCTAACTTGATGTTGATGGTTCTCTTAGGTAAAATTTGTCTATGAAGCATTAGTCAAATATTCTTTTGTGCTTGAGAGAATGAAAAATATGACGATCAAATTCAGGAGGTTGTTCCTCTTATATGGGGTTGGAGAGAAAGGTTAATCAATAGGGTGAGGTGCTTGCAAAGAGCATCCTATAGTCATATTTTTTTCTTAGGACAACATCATTTGTGGAATAGATTTTTTTGGTGTACAAAATAAAATAGACAAAGAGAATAATATAAGTCACACCATTAGGGTGAATATAAACCAAAAGAAATTTTTTAATGGTTAACTTAATAAGATTCATACACAAACTTGAAACAAGATAAGCTTAACAAAACTTTCTAATTTCAAACCAATAAGACTTGTAAGAAAAAAATAATCACTACATTGATAGACTACTTCAACCAATGATTATGTTAGTAGATAGTAGATGTTAAACATGAGGTAAAGAAAAAACAACAATCTTATTCATGAACTTCTAAGCAAATAGTGAGTACTCCCATGATATCTACATAATACAAAATGAGTTAAGTTAATCTAATTAGTAAATAATAAGAATATTGGATTCGACTTGACTTTGCGTTAATTCAACTTTATAATGTGTGAAAAATACAATAACATAAGTTCAACTATTTTTTTAATTAGAGAGTTACACTTCACATTTTTCACATATGTTCACTCTTTCCAAAATCGAGTTTGGTGAATTTTTCTCTAAATAGGGATATACTCAACAACCTAGTAGGCTAGTTTGATTGAACTCTACTCGACTACTTGGTAGACAACCAAGCTCTACTCGACTACTCAGTAAGTTAGTTGGTCGAGCTCTACTCAACAACTCAATGGAGACTCCCTAGTCAACCTCTACTTGGAAACTCGAAATAGTAGATGAGATCACTTATCAAATGATAAATCAGCCACGTGTAGACAATTAATATAAGAGATAAAAGGCTTATCTCTTATACAGACAGATAAAAGGGTAATTAATGTAAGAGATAAGGGGATAAAAATTCTTTCCTTATGACATTATCACAATAATAAAAAGAAATTGAAAATAAAGATTTTAATGCCTATAAAAGGGGAAGAGTTGTGAAGGAAGAGAAACAACAAAGGAGAGAAATATAGCTTGGCAGAGTACATGGTAGACTAGAGTTCAACTTATGCATTGGCTGGTCAAGCTTGAGTGTTGGACATTCGAGAAGCATGTGCATTGGTTGACTGAGTTATAAATTACATTAGAGAAGAAGAGATATTAAGTACAAGAGAGTTATGTTTTGAAATAATAATACTTAATTAGGAGAGTTATTATTAAGAGTATAATATTTAGGAAACGACTGATTTCCATGTAGTATAGTATGATGTTGATTTTGTGTATGACACATTCTTGGTGTACTCAACAAGCTTGATCGAGTAATCAACTTGTTTGGTCGAACATGATACTATAAGGATCGAGGTTGTATTTTTCAAACAATAATACTCGGACAATAGACCTACCTAGCTGCAATAACTGTTATGATTGATGTTGATTTCATTTATCAAATTTATGAAAGTAATAATATTCTTGATGGGTAGGGTTAGCTGAGTTGAGACAATGTAAGAATATTAGATTCTATGTGAGTTAACCTACTCGGCCGACCTATTGTGTTGTTGGCCTAGCTTGACATTGTTCGCCGACCTGAGCTGTAAGGATTAATACTCGGGATCAACATTTCATTATGGTCAAACTATTTATGTTGGTTGAGTTATGAATTGTTGGCCGAGCTATGCATTGTTGGTCGAGCTATGTGCTATTGGATGAACAATATTTTATTGGTTGAGCTCTTTGTTGTTGGCTGAGCTGTCTACTATTAACTGAGCCTAGAATGAACTGTGATTGTATGATTGTATAGTACCTAGGGTGGTACGAGTATGTACTTAGTGTGGTGAGCTATGTTACAACGAGTTTCATGAGATTGTAGGATTCGCTAATTGGCCGAATTATTTAAACTACGAAATTAGTTTGTGAGAAGTTGATAGGGGATGCTGGTGGCGCACTCGATATATAGAGAGATATGCTAAGATGGGTGAGAGGGCACCAATAATCCTATGCTATGTGTAGGATGGCCAGATGCACTCTAGTCATTTTTTACATAGTGCTGATTATAATATGAAACATAAGTGGTAGTTTCTAAGTTTAGGCATAAAACCAATAATTTTGGAAGTGTCTATATTATGCATATAAGTAGGGTAAGTTTATTTGTCATGATAACTGTTTAAATATATTATGATTTTAATACATAACTTACCATAGTTTTTATCTAAGAATGAAAAGTAATGATCATATTTGTTACACGGGAGTTGAGCCATAAGGGTTGGTACCTAGAATAAACTATGATTGTATAATTATATAATACTCGAGGTGGTACGAGTATGTACTTAGTATGATGAGCTATGCTACAGTGGGTTTAATAAGATCCTAGAATTCACTAATTGATTGAATTGGGTAAATTACGAAATTAGTTGATGAGAAGTCCATGGCGGATGTTAGTGGCGTATCCAATATATAGAGAGGTATGCTAGGATGGGTAAGAAGGCACTAATAGTCCTACCTTGTATGTAGGGTGGTCAGGGTGCATACTGGTCATTTTTTAATATAGTGCCGATCACAATGTGACACATAAGTGGTAGTCTTTGAGTTCAGCCATAACAACTAATGATTCTAGAAGCGTCTATATTATGCATATAAGTGGGTGAATTTATTTTTTTATGATAATTATGTAAATATGTTATGATTTGAATACATAACTTACCTTATTTTTTATCAATGGATGGACTAAAGTGACCATCTTTGTTAAATGAAAGCAAATAGTGTTTCAGGTAGTAAAGATAACTCGAAACCAAGAGAATAAAACCAGTAATTAAATTTCAGAAATTGAAAATATTATATATATAATAATGTACCATGATTCTAAACCCCTTATAGGGATTTACTTTGTAATGGTTGCAGATAAAATGTAAATATATATTAGTCTATGAAAGTTGTTATAAGACTTGATGTTTTCTAGATTTTTTGAAGTCCATAGTGCAGTCACCTGTGGTCTCCACTATCTAGACAAACTTCTCAAAATTTTGTCAATATGATCATAATTTTCATAATATTTACCAAGAGAACGTAATTCATTCAATATAATTTGAAATCGATTAAACAAACTTTGTATATCTTCATTTTCTTCCATATTAAATAATTCATATTGTCTAATTAAAAAATTGAGTTTGTTACGTTTTATCTCAGTGGAGCCTTCATACGTACCGTAAGAGTATCCCACATTTCTTTAGCACCTTTGAATGCATGGACCTTTGTATATTCTTCTTCTGATAGAGCGCACATAAGAATATTTCTTACTTTTGAATTCAATAAGTATCTATGCTTGTGCTCATTTGTCCAATTTTTTCTGGGAAGAGGATTCTCTTCACTATCACATGAAATGTAATTTCCATTTTCCACAACATCCAGCATGTCAAAGTGACAGGATTCAAAGAATGCAATCATTCTCTGTTTCCAATAGTCAAACTTCACACCTTTGAATAGAGGAGGTCTATTCACAGCATGCCCTTCGTACTCTATTGTTGCTTTGTAGGATCTTTCCTCTTGTTCTACAAAGAACTAACCCCAAGAGGCTAGCTCTGGTACCAATTGAAGAAACAGGTTGACTCTAGAAGGGGGGGGGGGGGTTGAATAGAGTCACCACACCTTTATTTTTTTGTGGTGGATACTATGTAGGTGAAGAAATAAGCTTATGAGAACTCGAGTTATACTGGTTCACCCTAAACTCTTGGGCTACGTCCAGTTCTCCTTTAAGAAACTCTTAATGGGTTCCACTATTCAAAACGAGTACACAATGCCACTCTTGGTTACAACGAGTACACTAAGCCACTCCTGGCTACAACGAGTACACTAAGCCACTCCTGACTACGACGAGTACACTAAGTCACTCCTGGCTACAACGAGTACACTAAGCCATTCCTAGCTATCCCGTTCTAATCTCCCCCTAAGACTAAGAACTACGAGTATTCTTAACTGCCACTCCTGGCTACAAAGAGTTTAGTGTTTGAGTAAAGACTATAGGAAAACTCTCATAGAGAAGGTATACAATAAGATGCTCCTGACTGAGACTCTAACTGCACTATGGAAGAATATAACAATGACTTTCTCTCTAAATCTAACAGCTTGTATATGATTGTAATTGTTGTAATTGTTGTCTTGTGGTTTTTCTTTTGCCTTTGTCATCCTCTGCTTTATAGACTTTAAAAAATATGACCATTGTAAAAAAATCTTCAACTTTAATATTCTTCAGATATTCTAATGATAATCTTTTAATATCTTCATGTGTCAGGTTACTAAGATTTTCCCCTCAATAATACTTCTTTGAAAACTCTTGATCTGATGACACCTATTAAAAGAAAATACAGTACAAATACGAAATATATATTTTTTATAATAGACGGAATATTTCCTTTTATTTATGAGATGATATATTTGATTCTATAACTTCTTATTTAAATCTTCATATAATATTTCAATACTTGATTTCCATATTAAGCCAACTAACCGTTATACGATATACTGTTCTTATATATTTATAGAATGTTATATAAGTGGTATTTCATTTAGCGTTATTATCAATTATAAGATAATTATTTTATAAATATTTTTCTATTAATCTTTGATTTATTCAAAATTTATTTTCATTTATTATCATGAAAACATATTGTGGGCATATTATCCAATAGATCGTTTGGGCTCTAATATGTTTGAAATTTAAAATTAAAGTTTTCTTGATATATATCTTGTAGAACTATTTCCATTTAAAATAGATTTTTTTCTACTAAGATTAAATACAAACTAAAGTTGTATCACCTATGTTAGTTTTCTTCTTCAAGATTAACTTCACTAATAATGTGAATTTCATTTGAACTAATTCTATGTTAAATACACGTTAGAAAGTAAAAATTAAAGAGAGTAAAAATTAATAATGATTAGAAATTTTAGAAAGAATGAAAATCCTAACAAGATAACCATTAGTAATTTCTAATAGAATAAAAACCCTAACAACACAATAATTGAGAATTTAAATAGAAACCTTAACGACACATATGATTAGAAATTTTAGGGAGAATAGAAACCTTAACTTCTATATATAATAAAAAAATGAACAATAATCCTTTTTAGAAATCCTAGATCACTGATTTTAAATTTTAGATTTCATTTTAACCTATGCGACTTTATCAATAATGAAGTTCCATATCACTACTGAAAAATTTATGTAATTTTTTGAACTACTACAGTGAAGACGTAATAATAAAAAAATTTAGATAATGAGAGTATTAACAATTACCAAAGAAAAAAATATTAGAGTAATTAAGAATATGAGAAAAAAATGACATAAAATTATGAAATAAATTGCAATAAAAAAGAGAAAGTAAAATTGTATTGGGTAACCATTAACAAGTGTGTTAGACATTGGATGATGTGAAAAAAAAAAGAATAAAAATGTGTTAAGTATATTGGGTTGATTTTTGTCCGACTAAATCATTTGAAAAAGTGGTAAACATGATTTTTATAAATAGTCAAAAGTAATTTATTTTTGTTTTTATTATCTTTTGAAAAAAAAATGGTATTAATCACTGGTCAAAACTTCTCATTTGTGTTCCTATATTTCATAGATAGATATAAAAAGGAAATAAAATATAAATATAAAACATAGAAATATAGAAATATAATTACTCAAATAGGTTCTTAAATCTCGCCTCTTCTCTCTTTGTCTGTCTCAAACCCAAAGAACACGGAGTTGGCGGCGGCCCTTCCTCTCTCTGATTTCGACCATGGCAGCTGTTGCTCCTTCTTCTGACAGTATCCTTTTCTCGTCAAAAGCGCTCTTTTTTCTTTTCCTTTTAAGTGTAGCCCATTGCTTAAAGTTTCAATATTTGTTCCTCAATTCTCTGTGCTATGCATGCTTGGTGCCCCATCTGGGTTTTCTCTCTTCATCTTGTGTGAAATTCACTGATAAGGGCTTATATGCATTTTTCTCTGTAATCACAGTTATGCATCATTCTTTGGTTTTAAGATGTTTAGGTTATGACTAAAACGTACATGATGGTCAATTGTTTTGAAGTCAAGACCCTTTTTTAATTTATTTATTTCCTTATTTCTTCCTTTTGAAAACTACTTATAGAGAGGCTAGAGTACGTCAACAAATATCTTCTTAAAAAAGAAAAGCACTAGTAGCAGTATATTAAGAGTCATAGTTTATCTGGAGAATTTTATTGTTCTGTATAATAATGTTTAATTGCTCAATTTTTCTTCTTTTTTGTTCCATTGTGATTTACTGTTTTTCTTGGGTGTCTTTGTGTCTTAATTTCTTGTGCATGTGAATAATTATGTTAGATTAGAAGTAAATGGTTTTCCTTTACCATAATACGCAGAAACTGCTGATTTATTGCAAACTTTGACCCTGGATTCTGAATCCAAAGCCATTGGAGTTGCTGAGCCTGCGAAGAAGGTGCTTCAACGCTTTCCAATTTACTGCTTCATTTTGTTTGTTGGTTAATGAAGTATCTAAAGCACTAGATGTTTGGCGTTGTGTTGTGCTTTGTTGACTGATTAGTGTAGTCTATTTGTGTGCAAAATGGACCTGGTTTTAACAAGGGTGGAGCTAAAGGGATGGGCAAGCCGTTCAATCCAAATTCTAGCTTTGTTCCAAATGGATACCCTTCGGCATACTATTATGGAGGTAAGGTAAGCTGCTATGGCTTTTGAGGATAAATATGTTATTGACAGCACAAAACGGGTGCAGAGACTGTTAGAGAAATATGATGATGATTATGTTTCAGGTTATGATGGACAAGGTGATTGGAATGTTTATTCCAGATATATGAACCTTGATGGAGGAATGACTCAGGTAAGAACCTTGTTCTGTGATTTCCTTTCTTGTGATTATTGTGTTTCTTGTACTGAATATCATTTGTTGGATCATTTTGAGAATAATGTTGCATAAGGTCCGTTGGATGAGGGCCACCAAAATTTCTGTTACATGTTAGCTTTAAAATTAAATGACGGTGGACTGGTGCTAGCTGCTTCTTTAATTGTGTTTGGTTATTTCCGAGAGTTCTAAAATGCGCCAGCCACCATCAAAGTTATGAGTGTGTTTGTTGCAGCTGTTCTGAATTTAAATGATTGTTAAGGTAACAAATCATAGCATCCAACCATGTCCTTCTGCAGTTTTATCTTCAAAGTGCCATCTTGTGTCTTTTATTATGTTTTTATCGTTCTGTGTTATGTTTTGTGTCTCATAATATTGAAGAAAGCAAGGTAAGCTTTTATCCATCTTATAAAGATTTTGTTTGTTGGATTAACAGGGTGTTTATGGAGACAACTGCTCTTATATGTACCCTCAAGGTTATGGCTATACACCATATGGAACATATGGACCGCCCAATTCCTCTTCTCCAATGATTCAACAAGATGGTCAGCATTATGCGTTGCAACAGTACCAGTATCCTTGTTCTTATTACAAATCTCCAGCTTCTGCTGATGTGTCATTTACTCCAAACAAAGTTACTGCTCCACAAAGAGAAATATCAACTGCAGTTGATGCCGATCGTGTTGCTTCACCAAATGTTACAAATAAAGGAAACACTGTTAACATGGCCTATTGTGATTTTACAAATAAAAATGGGTTAAAGTCATTTTTAACAAGTTCCCAGCAAACAACTTTGCATTCAAATGATTCTTATCAAGGGACTAGCTTGCCACCTTATGCCTCTTTGTCAGGATATCAGGGCCCCAGAATGAGTACCCATGGTACACAGTTGCCTGTCCTGTCAGATGTGTCCTTAGTATCTGATAGACAGTCCAAACATGGAGCCAAGGTTGGATTATCTTCATCAATGGCGCCTGTCAAAGATTTTACTTCTCAAAGGAATGAAGGACTTCCTCAGCAACTTCCACCATTTGCGGTATGTTGAATGGTGATCCATTTTCCTGAGTGCAATTTTTCATGCAGACTAAGAGAGCTTGAACTAATTGGGTTCTTTTTCTCCCCTAACACCATAAAAACCTTCAACCTAAGCCTTTATGGTGTCTGTATTTTCTTAATTGAAAATGTCCAAGCAAATTAGTCTATGTTCATCAACCAACTTGCCATTTATAATATTGTCCTATCTGTTAATGTTAGAAGTGCTTTAGCTGTGATATATGTTTACCTGATCATAATACTATGTAGATAATGCATTTCGTGTAGATGCTGTAGATCCTCCCTCTGTGTTTATTGTGGCTTCTCCTTGTAAAATCAATTCAAAATTTAACTTAAATATAATTTCTTAATTGCAGAACTTCAATGGTTCCAGAAATCCATCTGGACTTGAACTGGTTTCCGGTTTCATGAACGGGATGTATCCAAGCAACAGAATGTACGGCCAATATGGGAACACATTTAGGGCTAATTCTCGTTTTGGGTCTGCTGCATATGGATCTAGAATGGGCTCTGTTGATTACAAGCGGAATGCCACAGGTGATGGCTATGGTCTTAACCATTTTAAAAAAAGTATGGATGGTTTCAGTGAGCTAAATAAGGGACCAAGAGCTGCCAAAAGTTCTGATAATAAAAATATCAAGAGTCTTGGACCTGTCACATTATTACTGAAAGGACAGAACCTTCCAGTGAAGAGCGATGACAAAGAAGTTCCTTCGGTACCCAATAAGGAACAATACAATGGGAAAGATTTTTCTGAGAGTTACACTGATGCCAAGTTTTTTGTCATCAAATCCTATAGTGAGGATGATATTCATAAAAGCATAAAGTATAGTGTTTGGGCAAGTACTCCTAATGGCAATAAAAAACTGGATGCGGCATATCAAGAAGCAAAGGAGAAGCCTGGTGGCTGTCCCATATTTTTGTTATTTTCGGTCAGTGTCATATGCTGCATTTAATTGGCCAATTTTTAGATTTTCTTGGATTCTCTAGTTCACTTGTTTCTTCTCATTCATTTTTGCTACAGGTCAACACTAGTGGGCAATTTGTTGGTCTAGCAGAGATGTTGGGCCCTGTTGATTTTGGTAAAAGTGTAGATTATTGGCAGCAGGACAGGTGGACTGGTTGCTTTTCTGTTAAGTGGCATGTCATAAAGGATATTCCAAATAGCGCGTTGAGGCACATAACACTAGAAAACAATGAAAACAAACCTGTAACGAATAGCAGGGATACTCAGGAGGTATTTCCTTAGCATCTTGTTTCATGATCAACTTACAGCTAAATCTCTCTACAGCCACAGTGCTGCAAAATCAGGACCATTGATTTGTTAATATTGTAACTTACAGAGATGATATGATCAATGGTCATTATTTCTGCTGCATAGGCAGCAAAGGATCCGGGTTGGTTTCATGATACCCTCATAACTCCCATTTCCTTTCAACTAAATGCATATTTATGTCTCTTCTGCAGGTTAAGTTTGAGAAGGGAGTTCAAGTTGTGAAAATTTTCAAGAACCATTCAAGCCAAACATGCATGTTAGATGATTTTGGGTTCTACGAGGCTCGGGAAAAGGCTACTCAGGAGAAGAAATCTAAGGAACAGCAGTTCCCAAAACAGGTAATTCTTGTCTTTGCATCATGTAGTACAACTTCCCACATTAGACATGTTTCTGAGTGCTGTGTTTTATTAACTTCCTCCTTCTACATGTAAGCTAAATTGAGGATTATAAAATCTATTAACATTTCAAGATATTTTTTTGAAAACAGATTAGCGAACCCAGTGATTTAACAATTGGGACAGTCTCATTGCCAAAGTCTATTGATGCTACTTTGATGAATGAATCTACTATTGCAAATGCAGCAGAAGATAGTAGAAAGAATTCAGAGGGACTCCTAAAAGGGGACGGATCGACCACAGTACTGGAAGACTCTTCTAAGAGCTGTTAAACCAATGATAGTGATTCCATGATTTTTGTTTTTGTTTGATTTTTACCCCCTATTCCTTAGTGATGTAGTGAGTGCTGGTGTTGAGTTTCAAAATCTCTATGCTTATGTGTTATCTTGGTCGCAGTGGAGTATCGATTTAAGCGTTTTTTTTGTCTCGTTTAATAAAACGTGCTTGTTTTCTCTAGTCATAAATTTCATGGTAGGTAGGTCAAAGGAAGTTTACTAAAATATATCTTGCATTATCGTAGTAGCGTTTTGCAATAATGTTGATGAATCAATGAGTCTAATTTCAATTTAGTTTGCGTGTTTGCTTACGTAGTTATTATCGATGCCATTTAGACAACTCCTATAATACTAGGTTTTTAAAGCAGTAATCAAGCTACAAAATTGTTATGCCTGCAACGTGTATCCGCTTTGTCTTTGCCACGAGTTTCCTATTTTAACCAATCATGTATAGCTCTTTAAACCAAGTCAATTGTTAACATCAGTTTCCATGATTCAGTTTAAATAGAGACCCATGTCCCTTTTAATTTTAAATATATATTTTTTCATTAAATTCATGCGTAATGATTCCTATTCAGTAATTGTTCGCGTACAAGTCTTGTTTTACAGGAGATGACAGAAAAAAACAGTCTTTTTTATCATCATGAGCTAGAAAACATTAATTTGCAATAAAGAATGCATTCATGCTCGCTACAGATGATGAAAGGCTTATTTTCTTTTTACCTTATACAACATTATAATAAGGGAATAAGAGAGTAAAACATGTTCGCGATTTACTAATATTCATACATTTTTTTTTTTTGTTTCTAATGCATGGGTTTTAATTTAATTAACAATTCAATGTAGTAAATTTTATTACTTGAAATAAATGAGTCGTCATCATTCCATATCAGTAGCAAAATAAAATAAAGAAAGAAAAATACACTCCTAGAATAATAAGTAAAAGGCCAAAATGGATAACAAAGGAGATTTGTGGCACAGCAGAGTTGTCCTTCTTGTCCGTTGAGAAATTATTGGATTGACCCTTTCAAGATTTTTTACTTGGCAACATAAAGCCCCATTTTAGAGTATGCAAAAAGCCAACAAAAGAACATTTTTATCCAAAATAAAAATCCAAATAGATAGTTGTGTTCAGTTAAGGGAGAGCCTTAGCAACAACATGCTCATCACTAGTCTGTGTGGAAGCTGTTAAATGAGCTAGCTAGCTTAATTCAAGTTCTCCATGGCTTCTTTTCTTTCCTTATCTCTTCCCAAGCTGAACTTAATAAAGGCCTCCTCAGCAGCTAACACCTCTACTACCACTCTTCCCTCTGCTGACTCACTCACTGAGAAATTTGGCAGAAAAGGCATCAAGTTCTTGGAGTCTGATAACATCCCCATTGTCGAGCTGACAGTCAGAAATGGAAGCTCCTTGAGGCTAAGAATACCTGATGCTCATGTGACATCATACAGACCAAAAGTTCATTGGAAAGATGATGGTTTCGAGGAGGTTCTTTACACAATTCCTGCAACTGAATCGGGTCCTTACAAGGCTAAAGGTGGGGTTGGTTTAGTCATGAATGAAGTACTGCAACCTGGAGCCAAAGGGTTACTCCCTTCCACTTTAGAGTGGACTGTAACTGATGTTGACTCTGATGCCATAGATGCTCTCCAGGTACCCTTTGATTCCCCTTTATTTATGTGCTTGTGAATCATCTGTTACTTACCTTAGGATCAGTTGGTGAGGATAAATTTTAGTATATGTATTTAAAAAATGTATTAAGTCAACTGATGATGCATCATGGTTTTCAGAAGTTATATGAAAAGCATTTTATAAAAAATTTAAGTATATAAATTGGTTTTAATTTATATGAGAAACTTAACGCATTTTACTTTCTTATTTTCTATTATGATTAGTGTTTAGAATAAAATTTATCAGGAAGTTAGTCTTCTTTTGCATGAGAAGCTAGCACTGAGACTAGTTTTTTTGCTTCTATTTTCTATCCTTCAGGTTGAATTGAGCTGCACTAGTAGATTCTTTGACATGACTTACATTGTGACACTCTATCCTGTGAGCATGGCTACAGCAGTCGTAGCTAAGAACCTAGGCCCCAAGCCTGCCACTCTAACGAACGCTATACTAAGCCATTTTAGGTCTAAGACAAGAGCTGGAACAGCAGTTCAAGGCCTCAGAAGCTGCTCATATATCCCTCACTCTCCTCCATCATCTCCTTTTCAAATCTTGACTCCATCAGAAGCTACGTTATTTGAGCCTCCTAGATGGTTTTCCTTTGGTGCTGAACCTGAAGTCAAGTTTGGCACGTGGGGTAAGCAAGATTTGAGTATTACCCTCCTTGAGAATAAGATGAGTAGAGTTTATGCTGCGCCTCCGGAGGAAAGATTAAAGACATTCTATAACACCCCTCCTTCCAAGTATGAAACCATTGATCAGGTTAGAATGATTATCAAAGTGTACCCTCTAACCAAACATCTGAAAAATTTGGAGAAAATATGTTTTACTCTTCACAATATCTTTTGAAATTCAGATTTACTAATCATAAATGTTTAATACGTATAGTCTTTTCATTGATAAAAAGTAATGTGGTTTTAAAATCTCATCAGAAACTGACATTTTGAGAGACAAGAACATATTTTGTTAAAATTTTTATGCATCAGATTTAGCGAAAGCTTTTCCTGAATAGTTCCTGTTGGATTTTCAGGGGCGTGAGATTTTCTTCAGGGTGATAAGAATGGGTTTTGAGGATATTTATTTATCAAGCCCTGGTTCCTTGTCAAAGAAATATGGAAAGGACTACTTCATCTGCACTGGCCCTGCTTCATTACTGGTGCCTGTGATTGTGAATCCTGGTGAAGAATGGAGAGGGGCACAGGTGATTGAACATGATAATTTAACATGATTAGTGAGTTCCAAAATCCACTGAGAAGTATGAAATCGTGTTTAAGATGTAAAAGTTAAAATATAACTTAGCTTCTCAGTAAAGTTGAAAAGCCAAACACACTAAACAGATGCATCTTTTCCTTCTCTCTCTTTCTTCCCTCATGCTTCACTCCATTTTCAATTTTTTTACTTTTTCCTTTCTGAAGCAGAATTTGTATTGTTCTTCCCTAAAACTATATATATTTTGTTTATTTGATCTATGTTCAATAGTAAAATACTATATCAATAAAAGAAGTTACTTAATGCTTACAGATTTTTCATTTCAATGGATCCCTTAAATACATTTTGGAGCCTAAATGATCAAAGCTACTTCAAATACTGTATTTGTTGCATTTGACATGAGATAAAACCTATTTTCTGAACCAAAATAAATTATGATTAAGCTAAAGAAACCATTAACCCGTAATTTAACTTTTAAGCATAAGCAACCTTTAACTAAATTTTCTAATAATAAAAAAAGCTTACAGATGCATTAAAAATTTAGTGACAGTCGGAAAATTCTCAATATACATTAAAAAAAACCAATATCAATGAAATCATTTATCTTTATGAAGAAAAATTGACTTAGAATGAGATGAAATATAGTTTAATTTGTTTTAATACTTAATAAAAGTAAGAGAGATAATCCAATCAAAATAAATTAGAAGAATAAAAAAATATCTGAGTTATATTGATTCATTCTAATTTTTGGTTATATTTAATTTTTTTTTTAAATTTAATGGTTTCATTATAATTAACTTCTATTATCTTATCTTAATTTTTATTTAAAATAAAAAATTACAAAATATTTTTAGTTGTTCCTCTTGAAAAAACATTTAAGGAAAAATTCTCATAAAAAATATATATAATAAATTATTCCTAATTTAGATTCTAACTCTAATAGATGAAGAATATAAATTTTTCTAACCAGATATTTTCTATATATTTTGAGAAACTTATAAAAATTTTAAATATTTTTTATATATACCTTGTGTTAAAAACATATTTGCAGGAAATACATTTGTTAGATAACTAGATAGTATTGTTAGTTTTAATAGTTACTTATGGTGGAGTAAACACTGTAAGTTTCTGAAGTTGAAGAATTTTGACTCATATTGATTTTGTAAGTATATTTGCAATCTGATACCTTCTAGAGAGATGTATGACTTAGATTTCTTGTTGTTGAACTTTGTTACGAACAAAATGAAGATCTAGATCAAAATATTTCATGCGAGAGTGCATGAGAGGGTTAGCTATGAGGAGAAAAATACCTTGGTTATCTGAGTAGATTTGAGATTTTGAAGTGAGAATCCTGAGTTTACTGAGAAGGGACTGTAACCAGATTATTTCGGTTAGAATAATAACGATACTTCAATATTCGACCTTAGTTGAGTTTTGTGAAACAACTTTTTTGTGTCTTCGATGACCAAGTTATAAGATTTTTGTCAAAATATACATAATATCCTGTCGTCGATTTTCTATGGAAAGATATGTTTAGATCTCGCATTTCAAATCCTCCTTTTCTTTATTGAAATTTTTTTTTCTCGGTTGATATATATATATATATATATATATCAACAAAGAAAAATGTGAAAAACAAGACAAAAATTCTTTACAATTACACTAAAACAAATGGAAAAGGGATGTAATACAGCTTGGTAGCGCGTTTGTTTTGGGTACAAAATGTCACGAGTTGTTGTTGTAGTGGATCGAATGAAGAGTGATGAATCACTCTTTATGGATTGAAATCCCATGATCAAAAGGATGCTGCTAAGTTTTTGAAACCAAGCTCGTGGGGTCTGTTTGAGACCATATAATGCTTTGTTTAATTTACAGACTTGATGTTTGTTGCCTATGGTGAATTTGGGAGGTTGCTTCATGAAGACTGTTTTAGTGAGGTTTCCATGAAGGAACACGTTGTTTATGTCAATTTGATAGATGACCTAATTATATGAAATGACAATGGTAGGAAGGACACGCATAGTGATAGGCTTAATGACAGGACTAAAATATTTTACCATAGTCAATGCCTTTTGTTTGATGATAGCCTTTGGCTACAAGTCTCGCTTTGTATCGTTCGAAGTTGTCATTTACATTGAATTTGTTCTTGTACACCCATTTGCAACCTATAGCATTGGCTCTAGGAGGAAGATCGGTGATAATTCAGGTATTATTTTTGTATAAAGCATCATATTCTTCTTGCAGGATGAAACACCACTTAGGATATAATTAAGCTTCTTCAAAAATGATAGGTTCAATAGGATATACGTTGTTACTTATGGTAAAGGTAATTGTGTAAATCTTAGGTTTGAAGATTTTGGATTTGGCACGGGTGACCATAGGGTTGGTAGAAACTTGATTGTTTGGGGCATTGTTGCTAGACCTAGGAAAGTGATTATTTGTTGAGACAGGATTGCCAGTAGTGTCAGTGATGTTGTTTGTAGAAGAGGATGGGTCTTGTTGTGTGGTTTCATTAATTGAATTTGAAGTAATGTTTGTAGGAGAAGATGAATTTCGTGGTGTGGTTTTATTAGTGGAGTTTATAATGGTGAGGCAAGGTGTAAAGAAAGAGTTTGAAGAAGGTAGGGTTTGTGGTTGGCAAAACGGGTTGTCCTCTTGGGAAAAAGGAAAATATGCTTCATTGAATTTGATATGTCTTGAGGTGTATATTTTTCCATATTTAGATAAGCAAATGTACCCATGATGTTGCTTATGTTGAGAATTATTAGTTAGAATTTGAAGAGTTTGAATTATTAGTTAGAATTGGAAGAGTTTCTTACTGTTTAGCAAATAAATTCCTATCTTTATGGGATATTTATTTAGTCGTTTGGGTTTCTTATTTTTCTGTTACTGTAAGGCTATTATAAAAGCCAACTCTCCCATTTCAATAAGATGAAAAATTTTCCTTGCATGAATTTGTTTTCTCTATTCTTAACATTTGGTATTAGAAGCCTTTATACGGGGTCTGATAACAGTCTTCTTTAACATGGCGACAGAAGGAACATTTGTGCAGCTAGCTGTTCAAAAGTTTGATGGACATTACAATCATTAGGCGATGCTAATGGAGAATTTTTTTACGCTCAAAGGAATATTGGGGATTGGTGGAGAATGGCATTCCTGCTGCAGCAAAAGATGCTACTAATGTCCAGAAAAGGAATATTGAGAAGCAGAAGCTGAAAGACTTGAAAGTCAAAAATTATTTATTTCATTCTTTAGATCGTACAATTTTAGAAATGATTCTTAACAAGGATACAACAAAAAGCATATGAGATTCCATGAAACAAAAATATCATAGGATAACAAGGGTGCAACGTGCACAGTTGCAAGCTCTTCACAAAGAGTTTTAAACCCTTCATATGAAAGCAGGGGAGTCGGTGAATGAGTATATGACTCGAACTCTCATTATCGTTAATAAGATGAAGGCTAGTGGTGAAGTGATGGGAGATCATCTTGTTGTTGAAAAGATTTTGAGATCAATGACAAAAACTATGTTGTTTGTAGCATTGAAGAGTCTAAGGATACAAGTATTATGACTATTGATGAATTGCAAAGCAACTTGCTTGTGCATGAACAATGTATGGGACCCTAGGATGAAGAAGAACATACTTTGAAGGTCACTCACGAGCTAGGTCTGGTGGACAGAGTAGTAGTCGTGGAAGTTATAGAAGAAAAGTTAGAGGAAGGGGTAAAGGCAGACAAGGTTTTGATAAAGCCACGATAGAATGTTACCGATGCCAAAAACTTGGTATTTTCGATGGGAATGCTCAAGTGAAATAGCTAACTATGTCGAGGGTCAAGAGGAGATGTTGTTAATGGCATTGGCGAACGTTGCAATAGTCGATAGATCATATAGGTGGTTTCTTGATTCCAGATGCAGTAAGCATATGTGTGGTAAGAAGGAATATTTCATCGATTTTGATGAAAACTTTGTAGATACAGTGAAGCTTAGCAATAACACAAGCATGGCTGTAACCGGAAAAGGGAATATAAGGCTATAGGTGGAAGGAATAGTGCAGAAAATCACAGGAGTGTTCTACGTACCAGAACTGACAAATAATTTACTGAGTATTGGTCAGTTGCAAGAAAAAGGACTGGCTATTCTATTCCAAAATGACAGATGTAAGGTGTATCATTCTAAGCGAGGATTGATCATGGATACAAAGATATAAAGCAATAGAATGTTTAGGCTACATGTAGTATCCCAGTCTATTATGCCAACTTGTTTCAATGCAACAATAGAAGAAATGGCTCAACTGTGGCATTGTAGATACAGACACTTAAGCTATAAAGGCTTAAAGACACTCCAAAAGAAGAATATGGTAAGCGGGCTACCAAAATTGAAGTCTCCTTCAAAGTTGTGTGATGATTGTATGGTGGGCAAGCAACACATAGTCTCATTTCTTCAGAAAAGCAATTGGAGTGGAGACAAACCTTCAGTTGAGTATTTTCACATTTTTTGTTCTATTTCTCATGTTCATATTTCTGATAAAAGGAGAACTAAGCTGGATGATAATAGTCTGTAATGTGTATTGTTAGGAGTTAGTGATGAGTCAAAGCCATATAGGCTCTATGATCCAATTTCACAAAAAATTATAATCAATAGAGATGTTTTGTTTGATGAAAATAATTTTTGGGAATGGGATAAAAAATATGAGAAAGCAATTAAGTGTGACATAGATTGGAATGATCATGAAAATGGAGCCGTTGAAACTAATTTGGAAGAAGTGGAAGGAGAATCTGAATTTGATGTTGATGAGAGTTCTTCGGACTCTCCCAGTAGAGATATTATCTCAACCCTAGATAAGGGAAGAAACAAGAGACAACCTGATTGGATGAAGGATTATGTACTTGGAGAGGGTCTTTCGAAAGAAGAAAACAAAGTTCATTTGGTTATTTCTACAATTGATGATCCAATCCATTTTGAAGATGCTATTAAAAGTAAGCATCATAGGAAAGCAATGGATGTTGAAATAGAAGCAATAGAGAGAAATAACACATGGAAATTGGTTGAATTACCTGAAGGAGCAAAGAAAGTGGGTGTGAAATGGGTTTACAAATCTAAGCTTATGAAGGATGAATGAGGAGTTAAAGTGGATAAGACTTATTATAAACAAGTCGTAGGCAGTCTCATGTATCTTATGGCTACACGACCAGACATGATGTTTGTGGTAAGTCTTATTAGTAGATATATGGAAAATCCTACTAAGATGCATTTACAAATTGCGAAACGAGCATTGAGGTATTTGAAGGGTACAAAAGAATTCGGAATATTTCACAAGAAGGAAGGAGATGAAGAACTTATTGCCTACACAGATAGTGATTATGCTAGAGATTTAGATGACAGAAAAAACACCTTTGGGTATGTGTTTCTTTTATCTTTAGGAGCAGTATCATGGACTTCTAAGAAACAACCAATGGTAAGTTTATCTACTACGGAAGCTGAATTTATTGTTGTTGCATTATGTGCATGTCAAGCAATATGGCTGATAAGAGTTTTGGAATATTTGGGTCAGAAATAAGAAGTTGTTATTGTGTTTTGTGATAGCAGCTCAACAATTAAACTTTCAAAGAATCCAGTTATGCATGGGCGCACTAAGCATATAGATGTACATTTTCATTTTCTTCAAGAGCTAACAAAGGATGGCAGCCTGGAACTTGTTCATTGTTCATTGCAGTTCAAAAGATCAATTAGCCGATGTGATGACAAAACCTTTGAAGCATGAGTAGTTGTTAAGGTTGCGGAAATATTTAGGATTTTGTTCCATTGTTGATATAAACTGAATGTCTCATACTTTTCAGTTTAAGGGAGGATATGTTGAGAATTATTAGTTAGAATTTGAAGAGTTTGAATTATTAGTTAGAATTTGAAGAGGTTGAATTATTAGTTAGAATTTGAAGAGTTTGTTACTATTTAGCAAATAAATCCCTATCTTTATGGGATATTTATTTAGTTGTTTGAATTTCTTATTTTTTTGTTATTGTAAGACTATTATAAAAGAGCCAACTCTTCCATTTCAATAAGATGAGCAGTTTTTCTTGCATAAATTTGTTTTCTCTGTTCTTAACAGTTTATGACTATAGGAAGAGACAAATGTTAGATTTAAAATCAAGTTTATGCCTGTTGTAGAGTCGAAAGAGAGGATAACATGCACATTTGAAGGTTGTGAAGAAGTTCTAGTCTAGTTTCATCTTAAACAAAATTTCAAAGGGATTGGATTTGTGGAGAATAGATGTGGGAAGGGTGTTGATGATGGTTAAGGTAGTGATGAAAGCTTTTCGCTAGTATTTCAGAGTTAGAGAAGCATTGGCTAAAAGAGTGAGTCTCATTTCTATTATGTAACTGTGTTTCCGTTGAATAGCTCCATTCTATTCATGTGTGTGTGGACAGATTAGACGATACTGGATACCATGCTGAAGAAGATAGGAATTGAATTTGAGAATTTCTTTTGCATTATCAGTTTGTAGTGCTTTGATGCGGGTGCCAAACTAACTCTCAACAATAGTCTCGAACTACACAATGATATCAAAGACCTGGGATTTGGAGGTTAAAAGATAAATCCAAGTAAATTTTGAGTGAGAATCCATGAAAGTAATATAGTAATTAACACCATTAATGGAAGAGATTGGAAATGGACCTCATATATCAGTATAGACAAGCTCAAATGACTTAGTATATACAGATTTAGATGTATTAAAATGAAGTTGTTTAGCCTTTGCAATGATACACGATTCACAAAATACATGTTTGTTAATGTAAGGAATTTTACGAGGTTTTCAAAATAGTTTTGACAACTTTAATAGAAGTATGTCCTAATCTTGAGTGTCATAGATAAAATTATTAGGAGATGAGATAACATGTAAAGCATAAATGTTTTTTTATCTGATGAAGAGGGGGAAACACATATATTCTATCTGTAAATATGCCTTGAAGAACCTCTTGAGTATCCTTGTTTTAACATTTCATTTGTTAGGGAAAAATTCAAAATGTACATGATTATCTTTGGAAAATTGAGAGACATTTAAAATATTTTTGGTAATATTAGGAACATGAAACATATTATTTAGAAGATATTTTTTTGTTAGAGTTTATAGTGGAAAGTAATCTGGAGCCAATATATTTGATTATAAACTTGAATTGTTATCAATTTTGACATTGTCTAAACTTGTGTAGACGGATTTTGTAGAAAGATTTATTGCATCGTGTGTAACATGATGTGATGCCCCATTGTTGGGATACTAGAGAGGATCAGCGACTATTGAGGGCATTCCAAGGATAGAATCCAAAATTGCACCATCTTGATTAACTATTTGTGTTCAATTGACTGTGCGATTTTTTATTTTCTTGATCATACCTATTCCAACAATTTATAGTCGTGTTTAGATTTATTGCATATTTGACACTATTGTCTATGAGAGTGATTGTTCCATGATTTCTGTTGATTGTTATTTATAGTCGTGTTTAAATTTATAGTCGTATGTATCTATTTGTAGAATTTCAACCTCCTTTGTTGTAGTAATTGTTTCTACTTGAACCATGATTTCCTCTGCCAAAATATTTTATGAGATTGGATTATATTTGCTTGTAGAGATCCTTGTCCAGAATCAGTAGTTTTATATTTTTTAAGGCGTTCTTCTTGAATAAGAAGAGACTCTATTTCTTGTATCGTGTAGGAATCCAATTTTGTTGTGATTGAAGTAATGAATTTGTTAAATTCTTCTAGGAGACCATCCAAGATTGCTTCAATATGTTCTTCAATGGTCAATGGAGAGCCAATA
Organism: Macrotyloma uniflorum; assembly: GCA_016859785.1. Classification (NCBI taxonomy): domain Eukaryota; kingdom Viridiplantae; phylum Streptophyta; class Magnoliopsida; order Fabales; family Fabaceae; genus Macrotyloma; species Macrotyloma uniflorum. Next base: position 2,051,989 of record BDMB01000033.1, read on the forward strand.
GCAGTAAGAGTATCAACTGTCTTCTTGATGTCAAGAAGATAGTTGTCCATCAATCTTTTTTTCTTTCTTTGGTGTTCTTAGTTGTAATTTGAGTTTTTTTACCCTTATTTTTCTTAAACTTGAATATAAGATGAGAAAAGTTTAATCCTACAATTTTCGTCAAAATCGGTGTAGTCATTGAAATAAGGAGTTAGGCTAACAACAATTGATCTTGTTCATAGTTTGTAAATTTAGAATTGATGATATCATGTATTTCGTCGCCTTAATTGTTGAATTTTGAAGGGGAGTTGTCTTCTTAATAAAATGATGAAATTTTAATCTACATATTATAACAAGAACATGTTGTTACCATAACAGAAAATTGTCATCATTGAGTTTTAGATTAATCAATGTGTTGAATATGTGAAGAAGAAGGTACTGGTTGATTGTCAAAATTAGTTGAGAGAGAAGATTATGCGGAACTCATTGTGTAGATTGATTAAGCTTTGGATACCATGTTATAAACACAATTGCAAGTAGGAGAGAGAAAAAAAGAAGAAACTAAGAGAGAAAGAAATGAAAAACACTACATAAAAAAAGAAATATACTATCGAAGTGAGATTTATTTGTACATGAAACTTATATACACGAGTCGTAAAGTTAAAATAGTAAAAAAAAAAAATTAGAAATACATTGATAGATATCTGAGTAGCATTGTTAATTTTAATACCTCCGGTGATAAACTTATAAATTTTGTGTATTGTAATTGTCCTTTTTTCTACCTTTATCCTCCATCATCTATTTTATAAATTTTCAAAAAATATAATTCTGGTAAAAGATATTTACATCTTTAATATTATTTTTAAAATTTTTTAATATTTTAATAAATAAGATTATTATAATATATTTTAATTTTTTTTTCTTAATATTTTTTTAAAATTGGTATGATATTTTGTATTAAAAAAATATAATCAAATATGAAACATATATATTCTTAATAATAAATATAATATTTTTTTATATATAAAATAATATATTTAATTATTTTCATTAAAATAACTTGATAATTTATATATAAATTTTTTATATAATTTTATTATTAATTATACATATTCTTTTAAATAAAAAATTATTTAATATTGGATTTTTTATAAAAAAAATTATTATATATCACATAAAAATATTTAAAATAAGATTTATAAAAATTATTTAAACGAATTTAATAATTAATTTTTATTAAATTTAACTAATGTTTAGATGTTAATATATATATATATATATATATATATATACTTACACGGACCGAGTACATCCAAACCATCTTCAATCTTTTAGTATCTTGGCCGATAGTGGACCGAATGGAGGGGGTACCTGTAATTACACTCCGACGCTCAAGTCAGTAAAGAGTAAACAAGGTTTAATGTGTGATAAGAAAGAGATGAGATATACCTGATAGGTACCGCTTATTTATAATATGATTTGGTAACCGATTACCTTAGTGTATGGTAACTAATAGATAGTGGGTTTACTGGAAATTAACTGATATATTTATCTCGTGAGGGCTAACCTGTTGGGCACCAGCTATTGGCCTTAGTGGAGCTAGGGTTTTCCAGTACACAAGTCCCCCTAGTCGTGAAGCCTAAAAGGCTGAGACGACTATTTGTTGAGGGATGTGTCCGGTTGATTTTGTTTACCTGTAGCCAAGTTGTCAAGTTGTACTTGGATGAGGCTGAGGTGCCAAGGTTGTACTCGGATGAGGCCGAGCTTCCTAATTGTTCGTCACAATTGACTGAGATGGACTCGGGGATGACTCTTTTAAGTCATGGTTGGCTGAGATGGACTCGGGGGTGACTATTTATAGTTGACCGAGATGGAATCGGGGGTGACTTTTTTAAGTCATAATTTGACCGAGACGGAGTCGGAGGTGACTTGTTTAAGTCATAATTTGACCGAGACGGAGTCGAAAGTGACTTATTTAAGTCATAATTTGATCGAGACAGAGTCGGAGGTGACTATTTTAAGTCATAGTTGACCGAGACGAACTCGGAGGTGACTATTTTAAGTCATAGTTGACCGAGGTGTACTCGAAGGATGACTTGCTTTTAAGTCATAATTGACCGAGGTGGACTCGGGGGATGACTTGTTTTTAAGTCATAGTTGACCGAGGTGGACTCGGGAGATGACTTGTCTTTAAGCCATAGTTGACCGAGGTGGACTCAGAGGATGACTTACTTTTAAGTCATAGTTGACCGAGGTGGACTCGGGGGATGACTTGTTTTTAAGTCATAGTTGACCGAGGTGAACTCGGAGGATGACTTGCTTTTAAGTCATAGTTGACCGAGGTGGATTCGGGGGATGACTTGTTTTTAAGTTATAGTTGACCGAGGTGGACTCGGAGGATGACTTGCTTTTAAGTCATAGTTAACCGAGGTGGACTCGGAGGATGACTTGCTTTTAAGTCATAGTTGACCGAGGTGGACTCGGGAGATGACTTGTTTTTAAGTTGACCGAGGTGGACTCAGGGGATGACTTGTTTTTAAGTCATAGTTGACCGAGGTGGACTCGGGGGATGACTTGTTTTTAAGTCATAGTTGACCGAGACAGAGTCGAGGGTGACTATTTTAAGTCATAATTTGACCGAGACGAAGTCGGGGGTGACTATTTTATGTCATAATTTAACCGAGACGAAGTCGGAGGTGACTTGTGAATCTTCAAAATTCCACCATGCTTCCTCCTTCGATTTTCTTCCACCATTTGTTTGTTTCTTTATAATCCTTCGTTGGTGGTAGTTCCAACGGTGTGCTTGAAAATTTTGTCGGAGATTCCCAGTCAGGTCTCCCCGATTCTTCTTTCTTTTGTTAAGCCTTGAACGTAACTCGGCCCCACGATGGACGCCAAATGTATTTACACGGACCGAGTACATCCAGACCATCTTCAATCTTCTAGTATCCTGGCCGATAGTGGACCGAATGGAGGGGGTACCTGTAATTACACTCCGACGCTCAAGTCGGTAAAGAGTAAACAGGGTTTAATGTGTGATAAGAAAGAGATGAGATATACCTGATAAGTACCACTTATTTATAATATGATTTAGTAATCGATTACCTTAGTGTATGGTAACTGATAGATAGTGGGTTTACTGGAAATTAACTGATATATTTATCTCGTGGGGGCTAACCTGTTGGGCCCTAGCTATTGGCCTTAGTAGAGCTAGGGTTTCCCAGTATATATATATATATATATATAAAAGGTTATAATTAAAAAAAACTTTTATTAATCTTTACATTTTTAATTATGTAATAAAGGTTCAAATTATATAAGAGTTAAAAAAAAGTCATGAGTTTAATATTAGAGAGTAAAGTACCCTTTAAAATAAGAAATTAGAAAATTAAGTTTATTTAATAAATTATAAATAAGTGTTTTTAACGGTTTTTGAGAAGAAAAATAAAATGGCAAATGGTCTAAATCTTGTAGATTATATTTGCTTTTGAAGATGTACGGCTTTTAGAAGGAAAGATAAGAGAAAAAATAGAATATATTTTATATATATATATATATATATATATATATATTTAAGAAG
>BDMB01000033.1:2063766-2189780 GCA_016859785.1 Macrotyloma uniflorum
TTATTAATAATTTTATTTATTATTTTAATAATATTATTAATAATTTTATTTATTATTTTAATAATATTATTAATAATTTTATTTATTATTTTAATAATATTATTTATTATTATTATTATTTTAAAAAAAAATATCCGTTTTAGTAAATCAAAGACCTTTTAAGTGATGACACATGACTTTCCGTAGTTTTCTTCTTAACTTTGCAAAGAAATTCTCTCTCTTCCTTTTTTGTTCTCTCTCTCTTTGAATACTGTTAGAAGACAAAAATTATTCTTTTTCTTCTTCGCTTTTCTTTCTTCAGACACAGTATTTCCCTTAAAACAAACATAGTCTAAGTGTCGAGTCTTAAAGATGAAACAACTTAGTAAGATTAAAAGATTGATACCAAGAATCAATTGTAATTCAAAATTGTTGATTGATTAGAATAATTAGGAAGTGGAGAGTTGGAAAAACGAGAAATCAAAATTGAAACTAAATACTTCATATGTCAAGCATTGTAACTCCCTATCTATGTTTCTAGATGCTATTTGCTTAAAATCCTTTCATAAATGCATGTCGCTTCATCTTGGGCATAATAATTATGACATATTCACACTTTTTTTTTGATTCGGCAATGATAAATATATTAATAAAAATTGATACTAGAAGTACTAAAATAATTACAAAATATAATTGAGTAAAATTGTACAAAAAGTTAAATAGTTAACTAGATAATTATCTCTCCTCCTACTGAAAGTTAGATAGGTTAACAGATAATCACCAAATTGATTATCCAACACATAAGGAACAAGACTAGGGATCCATACATCATTCTACAAAAGATCTTACAGCCATTGAAACCCTAGACTTGATCCACAACTAGGAATTCAATTGAATCAGAAAGAAAATTTCTTCTGCATCTACCTTCTTATTGCGAAACAACACGTCATTCTTATGCTTCTTCAAACTCCACACCACCCCAACCCACACCACCTTCCAATATATGTTTAACTTCTTGTTTTAGAAGTGAAAATAGTGTTGTAACAAATGTTGCTTGAGAGTTTTAGTTCTACAAGTACTTATGCCAAACCATGTATAGCATTTGTTTCACACCACATTAGCTATCTTGCACTCCAAAAACAAGTGTGTGATTGATTTCTCCTTCACACCACATAAGCCGCAACTGATCACTACCAACTGCACCCCCCCTATCCCTCAACTTATCCCTCGTAGCTATTCCTTCTAATGCTGCTCTCTACACCAAATGTAATGCTTTAGGGATAGCTTTAATCTTCCAAAGCTCAACAAAAAAGCTTTCAAAATATCTTGTATCTCATTCAGAATAATGGAATAAGCTGATTTAGCACTGAATATTCCTATGTCATCCCCCTTCCAAACCCATTTATCTTCTCCTTCAATAGTAGGTTGTTTCAATATAATGAAGTTCATGAGTTGTTTTACCAAATCTTCTTCCCACTTGAACAAAGGTCTTCTCCACGCCAAATTCCATACCCACCGACCATCCTGCCAAGTGCCCATATTATTGACTAAACCTTGTTGATCACTAGAATTCATAAATAGCCTACTAAACTTCACACCTAATGCCTCTTCCCCAGCCCACTTATCTTGCCAAAATAATGTAGTTTTACCGTCACCTACCACCATACTCATATTTTTTGCAAACCAGCCTTCACCTTGCTGATTAGCCCCACAAATATTTTTTAAATCCTTCCACCATGCTGAACAAGCTTTAACTTGTCTTTTATCCTCTAAACCTCTCCACCCTCCATACTTAGCTTCTAATACCTGCTTCCAGATCCCTTTATTCTCCTTTACTAACTTCCATTTCCACTTAGCAAGTAATGCATCATTAAATGTTCTCACATCCTTAACTCCAAACCCTCCTTGGTTCTTGGGTTTGCAAATAGTTTTCCATTTTACCCAACTTATTTTCCTCTCTTCACCCCCACTTGATGATTCATTTTTTGCATCTTCTTCTCTAAGCCTCAACTTTCTCAACTCGTATTGTTCGTGTCATCCTTTATCGAGTACTCACTAACTTTGTCTTTAAAAAAAATCTATCTTTGCTTATGGTGAATCCTTTACTGTATATTGTTTTCTTATTCCTTAGTATTTTGTCAAATTGTTGCGTTGTGTTTCTAGGTTTGTTTGTTTTACTGATTATGGTTTCTTTGGGTTTCTAAATGTTTGATTTTTTAGGTTTGTTAGCTTTTGGTTGTATTGTTTATCTAGATGCATTTCTAGCTTTGTTAGTTTCCAACCTTGTTTTACTTGTTTGTTTGTCCTTCAAATATACTCGTGGATGTGGGTCACAACTATAAAGAGTTGTATTCATAGGCCAAAGAAAAAATCCTTTTTCAATCTTTTGGGTATACTTTGATTAGGCTTTTAAAAAAAATTGTGTAACTTTCAATCCTTGTGATGAGAATGATGTAACTGTTGTATTTGTTGGAGTTTAAGGTGAGTTGAAATCCCACATTGGATAGAAATGGGAAGGTTGAATAGCATATAAGGAAGAAAACATACAAACTCTTAGCTTTAAGGTTTTGGGTAAGAAGTGAAGTCGCATTCACTTATATAGTTATGGTTTACCCTCATTGGTGAAAATCTCCCTAGTGTTAACCCTCTTCCTGGATACCTAAGAAAAACTCTTGATGAAAGAGGAAACACTTTTTGTTACCTTTATGATACCTTATTCCTTAGGTTGAGGATCTAATTACTCCTTAATTCATTTGAAAAGGAAATATTAACTATAATGAATGTAGAACCTGCTCAATTTCATCCCAATAACTAGACTTTTATTTGAGCTTTTAATATTCATTGTTCTATTTTGGGATTTTCCTATATTTTCTTCTATTTTTTTTTTAATTTAAAACAACAATAAAACCTCTTAGGCCTCAATAAAGGAAGTAGTTGGTAATAAAGGAAGTAGTTGGTTGGGGTTTGTTAACTTTATTCCAATCTTATAAAATTTTCAAGGGTAAATTTGTAAAGGTTCGAGCTCCCTTACATAATCTTTCACTTCTTGTTCAAAAGATCATGGTCTTGGTCTTGATTGTGAAGTTGTCGCCATGGGAGACAACTAGAACTCCACTGACCAAAGGAAGCGTGATGGGGAAGGAATCCTTTTGGGATTCTACCTCTGCTGACTTGGCCCACAACTTTGCTCATAACCTGACTAAGGCGAATGAAAAAGCTTTAGAAGGGTTCAATTTGCTAGACACTTGTCTTGGTGCCCAAAAATGTATGAACAAGGTTGTTGTCCTAATGGTTATGGTAGAGGCAAGCAAAAGAATCCCAAGCTAATGAGAAGAGACACCAACAAGACATGGTTGGTGTCGAGAAATAAATATCTTGATTAAAGGGCGAGATTAAAGAGGTGAAGAAGACTCGTGATGTATCCCTCTTAACCATAGAAATACAAGAGTTGAAAAAAAAAACCGAAGAGGATAATGATAAATATAAAGAGTTGGAGACAAAATTAGTCAATGAATTCAAAGCTCTTGAGGTTGAAGGGAAAAAGTATAAATATGATGAAACCACCATAGAAATATTGGGGAAAGATAAGGCTTCATTCCATAATGTGAAAGAGTTGTTAAAGAATAAAGTGGCGATGTTCTTTGAGGCTAGGTTTTTTTGCTATTGTGGAGCAAGTTGGGATGGTTCTCCCTAGAGTTGATTTGTACGCTTAGATCCAATCAAAGTGTTGGTGAACGACCAAATCATGGATGCCGAATGATGCTTGTTAATTTTACTATCTTAATTTTATTTGCTTACGAACAATTTGGTATGTAATTAATTGTTCACACTTTGAATAATTTGGTCTTATAATTTTTTTTATCAATCGTTGCAATTACTCACTTCTTCATTGAAAATTTGTCTAAGTTAAACAGTAATAATATGCTTAATTCTTTGTCCCTATAATAATATACTTACTTTTTTAGCTTAATTGAGACTATTTCCTTCTGCGATAGTAGTATGCTTAATTCTTTACCCTGATTGTTATAGTACACTTACTTTTTCCTACCACACTCAAGATAGTTCTACAAGATATTGAGAGTTATTTTCATTCCTATTCTCATAGTCTTACAAGGCATAGGTAGTTGTTTTCATTCCTACAATGTCTAGGAGATAGTCCTACGAAGGATGGGGAATAATTTTCATTCCTACCATGCTCAGGACACAGTCCTACAAGGCATGTGGAATCATTTTCATTCCTATTAAACTCCATGCATGAGATCACCATTTATTTAGGGATAAGTCTTCATTGTTAGTAACTAGTTTATGGATTTTAGTTCCTTTCCACTTGACAAATCAAATACTTATTGACGTGACAATCCTTTTGTGAGCGGATATGTAAGATTATATTTAAACATGATAAAATCAATAGAAACAATATCATATGATATCAAATTTCTAATAGACTTATATCTTATTTTCAAGTGTTTTTGTTCTTATTAGTAACTTTAACAATAACAACTTGACTATCACAATTCATTGAAATATTGGTTTATTTAAAAAAGATAAATCACATAATAATCTTTTAAAAAAAAATTCTATCTCACTTCTCATAATATTTTAAGAAAATTATTACAACTTTTATAATGGAACAAGAAATGATAATTTACATTGTAGATTTCTAAGTTATAACACCTTCATGTAAAATAAAGACATCCATTTATGGGTGTAAATCACCATGGACAATCGATTTTATTGGCTTGTGGACTATTTTTAGTTGAAGAGACTACTAGTTTTATATGGTTATTTGAATTATGGTTTTGTTGCATGTCATTTAAGGCTCCAAGTGGTATTGTCACCGATTAGTGTAAGTAACATCAAAATGCTTTGTAAGACAAGGTTGACAAGGAATATCAAGCTGATTTTGCATGGCAAACACTATTATTAGTTAGTAAGAAGTAAAAGCTGAATTTAGAGGTAAAGTGAATTGTAATGTTGTTTGTGTCTATAGTTGTTAATCTACTTGATTTTATGATGTTATGGAGGAGTCAATTTGTGTTGGACAATGTAACAGAAAGTATTTATAGTATCTCTTTCAATCTTGATAATCATAATGTTAGTTGCATGTACTTGTTATTTGAGTTCCAGAGTATTCTTTGTCAACATTGTTTGGTTGTCTTTGCTCAAAAAAGGATAAAAAATGTTCCTTCTAAATACATTTAGATGGAGTAAAAATGTTAAAAGGAAACATACGTACTTGAAAACAACCTATGATGTAAAGGAGAAACAACCACCAATTGAACTGTATGATGGATTGTGCAAAAGGTTTTATGAGATTGTTGAAATTGCATCAAAGTAAAATGATAACACCTAAATGTTACATCAAATCATGAATACATTTGTTGAAAAATATTCTCTTCCATCTCTATACATCCCATGAAACATTAATGTTGAAAAAAATGACTATACTTTACCATTCACCAAAACAATCATAGAAGTCAAAGGTTGACAAGGATAACATCAAAACAATCATGTGGTTATGCTTGTGCCACGTCCTTTTTCCTCTTTTTGTCTTCATGTTTTTCTTTGATCGTATAGAAGAACATTGGGATGCCAGGTTGTCATAGATAATACTTGTTAAGGATACATTGATTATTTTTATTATAATTAAAGTTTAATTATTTTAAATTTGAGACTTATGTATTTTGCACGTAATATATGGTATATATTTACTTAAAGATATTGTCATATTTTAAATAACATTTGACATATGTAAATGCCATTAGAATGGACTATAAAAACTCATTCAAATGTTGACTTTTACTAACAATAGAATTGTCATCCTCAACACAATGATTTCATTATTTTGTTATTTTTCATATGTTATTTTTATAAAAAAAACCATTAGGGTAGTTTGACATTTTAATGTTATAACTATCATTTTTACTAATAATTTGTCATCAACATTGTAGGACATAAGGGTACATATATATTAAATAGAAATTTATAATGTTACAACATATATTTTGACCAAATTTAGTTTCAAAGGTTTTAATAACTTTCAACTACACTATTTTAACAATATAAAAGGACTTTGGCTATAAAGGTGCTTCATTTGATTGCAATTTTTTATTAGCTTGCTAATGTGGTTGTCAAAGGAAGCAAGTGGTAATATTTCTTTTATTACTATTTATGTCATATGTATTCACTACAAAAAATATATAAGACATTGTAAAAAGGTGTAAGACTAGTATTGGGTTGCCGATGTAAATATAACAATATTATGACATGTATTAAAATATATTTAAACTCCATAAATAATATATATTGTTAGATATTATGATTTTTAAATGGTTATTTTTTATTACATCTATTTGTGTAATTTGTTGGTACAACTAAATTAATTTTTATACAAACCATTATCAACTTGGTTAGTAAAAGAAAATTTATTGAATTATCATTAAAATGTATTTTATAGATAAAAAATGTTAAGATATTATAACTAAACCTATAAACAAACTCCCGTTATAAGTAATAAAGACTAAATACTTAACTTTCAATGTCTATTTGTCTAAGATCATATTATTTATTATTGTGTCGAATGCAAACTTTGAGTATGTGACATTATAATGCCAAAGTTTATCATCATATCAGGATGAGAGAATAGCATCACATATTTCTAAGTGATGGTAAGAATGGTTCTATTCATTCATTATAAAATGCAACAAAGAGTTGATAATTTAAAGACAAATGAGTAATCATGTATTATTCATATCACATTTAGCTATGCAACTTGTTGATACATCCAAATTCATCTTCATACAAATCATTATCAACTTTATCATCCATAAAAATTTTTATCTTTAAAACTTTTTAAATTATCATTAGAATTTATTTTGCAAATAAAAAAAAACATATTTTAATATTCATTGATCGTAGAATAATCTACCAAACAAAAATATAATATACATGCAAGTATTTAGCAACAAAAATTTAATGATGTATTATTCTAACTCTAATTTTAGTTGTGGATCATAAAATTTAAAAATATACTTACCGTTATTATCCATATATTATTTCTTTAATAAATCTTAGGCTAGTTTAAATTTACTAATTTTATGACAATTATATTTACTAATAATTTATATTTTAACTTATAGCGTATAAGTGTAAATATGTATTATATAGAAATTTGTAGTGTTATAACATATATTTAGAAAAAAAAAAACTTAGATATAAAGGATTTAATGACTTTTAACTATATTATTTTCATAATATAAAACGAATTTTACTAATGGGTGTTTCTGTTTTTTTTTTTTTGTTGGCCTACTAATGTAAAAATAAAAGGGACAACGTAATACATTGCATTAGAAGATATCTGAAAGAACAATTTGATGTTATTTTTTATACCTATTATATATGGTTACCCACCAAACCTTATATAATTAGGTCAATATGAAGCTTTGTTCTACACCTTTAATACATTTCATTTGTCCACCTAACCTTACATTATTAGTCTAATGTTACATTTTGGTAAGATGCATTACTATCATATTTTGAAAGTGAATCGTCTATATATAAGAATGATTTTTATAAGAGTAATATTCATAATTACAACAACAAAGACAATAAAAGTTAAAGTTTAAAGGGTTAAAATTAAACTTAAAATAATAATTCTCTCTTTCACATGACAAAATTAAAGTTAAAAAAGTAATTAATTTAGATCACTATGTACTCAAATCTATGTGGTCTTTTTCCTTTTCCTTGCATAAGTAGTCCATTATATTTTTATTATATCACTTTTAACCCGTATTCTTAGATGAGTTTTAAGTCAAGAGTACATTTTTTAGTTATGACAATGCTGCTTTACTTGTCTCCTCTTATTACCTTAACTTACAAGCTCAAAGAAAAATTGAGATGATGAAGAAAGATTCACTCCTAACCTTGATAACTTTGTTTCAAATAACAATTTTTGTGATTGTCTTACATCTTTATTTAGATTTACAATTGTTGCCTCTTCTGTTTTTTTTCAACAATCAATAATTTTAGACTTAACAATAAGATATTTTAATTCTTAAAATCCATGTTTTGTATGTGTTAATGCTTCTTTTACTATCTCATGAACAAGATCTTTACTCACACACAAGTCATGAATAACCTGTCAATCATGGAATATATCAAAACCAACATCAGTTTGACTTCAAAATACATTTTATATATATTATAATTTGAATGATTAAAAAAGTATATCAATTTTTTAATAAACTAACGATGTTATGATTAAAGGTAGTTGAAATTTTAGTTTTATCGATTCCAATTGGCATCCATTGTTTAAATTGTGAAAATAAACTAATCTCGTTAGATATATTTCCATTATAAACAAATAGATGCTTCAAAGTCCATATCTATATTAATATGAACAAAATGCATAGTATCAAAATGAAACTAGGTATAATATATACAAACTTCGAACAAAATGCATAGTATCAAAATGAAACTGGGTATAATATATACAAACTTCAAATGTAATGTGACAAAACATAAATCATAATTTTGGATTTATCTACAACAAATACACACATTTTAGTACATGCAATTTGTGAACAATTTCTTTGCTCCATTAGAAAAATTGATGTTCGACACAAACTTTCACCAAATATCCATACATAACTTTGCCATGATCATACTTTCTAAGATAAGATAAATCATCTAATAAGTTAAAGAACCTAAAATGTATGGTGCTCATTTTATTTTTGAATAAAAATTCTGACAAATCTAGAACTATGTAAAGTCTACATAAGTTGTCAACATCACTATCATTTTGACATTTAACAAGTTCGTTGAAAATCATTTTCAAATTAATATGTTTCTTGTTAAATAGTTTTATGTTATGATAGTCTAGCATTTTTTTTTATAAATTAGACATTTTCACCTACTATACAAAGTTTCAGACCTAAACATACATCTAAAAATGTAAAACTTTCTATTTCAAATCTTATATGAAATCTTCCTCTCTTTTCAATCCATCTATTTGCTAATTTATTAAGTAATGATCTACTAATTTTAACTTTTGTATCCAATAACATCAGTCATGTACATGTTGTTGACTCGATGAGATCCTTTTGCTACTTTGTTAGATTACTATTTACTTTACACAAATATATTATCCTACAAATATGTTGCAAAAAGACCTAAAAATGACCAAATATAATTATAATAATCACAAAAAATATCTTAACATTTTAAAGTGTAGCTTAAAGAAAGTAGATATTAACCTTTTTTGCATTTGAATAATCATCATTGCTTGTTCCATATGTTGTCATTTTGTATTGCAAAATACATGTAAATAGAGAAGTTAAATATATAAAATATCATATTGAATTCAACAAAAATAAGTTACTCTTACATGGTTATTTCATTTGGGTGGCTAGACTATTTTTGGTTGCATTTGTATATTGCTACAAAATTATGGTCAATGCTAATCACATGAAATCTTAAGAAGGAAACAAATAAAAAATCACTATTTTTCTTAGTTTTGCTACTACCTTATTTCTTAAAAACCAACAAATTCAAATTTTAAAATAGTATAAAATTTTATCTTAATAGTTGATGTATAAACCATTAAGTCACCCAATATTTAGACATCATCATATTACCCACAAATTAAAGTCCTCATATTGACGAAGTATATTAAAGATATGTTGTCAAAATTTTGTAAAAGGTGGGGAGAAATCCAAATTCTAAGATATAACATCATTTAATACTACTAAGTAGATGTTTTATTGGAAATTGTAATATTTATTTGTAACACAAACTTTACATTCGTTGATTTCATAAGAAGTAAGTTAACGACTTTGGAAATTCTACATTAGAAAATTCAGAATTCAATAAAAAGTGCAAGTAAATGACATCATGCAAAAACAAGAAATCATATCCCACAAAATTACTTGCAGCAACTTAAGAAACATATTTCACTAATTAACATCCTTAATTGTGTCAATGAAGTCATGTGACACATCAAGAAGTAGTATAACCTAAGACATAAATATTGAAAGTTACTTTATTAGTCCTTCCTATATAAGGGGACTTTGGCTATGCATTTAATCTAAATGATCTAGGGTTGTTATAGTTGAAAAAAAAACTTAAATAAAATTAAAACATATAAAAATAATTAATTATTATTGACAAAGTTGATTTAAGTTTGTACGAATTTTACCCATAAATTAAATATATAATTGTGAGATGAATAATAAATTATTAGTCTTGTATCTCTATATGGATAGTTGTTTATTACATCTTGTTACTTAAGAATATTTTAGAATTATTTTTATAGTGAAATTAGTAGCTTGTGGTACTATGCAAATATTGCCTTTGTTTTGTCTTTGAAAGCATGTGACACAAAATTACTTAGTTAGTCTTTCTTGCATACATGAGAAACTTGTTAATGTGTTTAGTTTGAGGGACCTAGGATTCTTATACTTGAAAAACAAAACTTAAATAAAAAATGATTAATTATTAATCATAAAGTTGGTTTAAGTTTGTAAGAATATCTAAGTTAATATAACAACAAATTAAATATATAATTTTTGAGATGAATAATATATGGTTAGTCTTATGTCTCTTTATGATTAGTTGTTTGTTACATCTTGTTATCTAAGAATATTCTAGAGTTATTTTTATAATGATTTAGTAGCATGTAGTATTGTGCACCATATGTCTCACAAAGTGCTAACGGTTGTCGTTGATCTGTCATTGAAGACATGTGACACATTAGGAAGTTAGTAAATAAAGTCTTCAAACTTATAAATAGTTTGTTATTTCTACCATTATATATATTTTTATGTGTCACATGCCTTCAATGACACAACATCCTACATGTAGAATTTTTAACCTTGACCTTAATTTTGATGGTGATTCTCATGTTGTGATCAATAGTACCGGTATGTAATTAATTACTTTGGATCCAATTTTTGTAACAAATCATGTAAATAAGGTAGTAGCAATTGATGTGAAGTGTGACGGGTACTGACATTCCTCTCCAATAGAAAGAGTCAACCTACACATATCTTATCTCTATTTGGAGCCAACCTAAATTACCACAACTTTATCCTATCTAATCTCAATCTTATCCTATCTAGTTCAATAGTTTTTCGGATATATGTAGGAGAAAAATAAGTTTAAGTTAAATTAAAGTAGATGAAAAAAAAGAAAAAAAAAGAAAAGGAGAAAAGTAGAAAGGATAGGGAGAGTTATTGAAGAAGTAGGAGATGTGGATGAGAGCATAGATAATCCAAAAGGACAACATCGAGTAGGTGCCCTTGGACCACTTTCAAATTTCAATTTTTTCAAACCATAACAAAACAAAACAAAACAAAGCCCACCTATTCTATCATCATTTCTATCTCTCTCTTGTATTTTGCCTTTATTATGTGAAAAGATGGGAAGTCATTCATCACATTCGCATAACATAAAAAATCTTAAATTATATTTACTGTACAACAAAATATGGAACAACTTACAAATGGTTTCGATTTCATCTAATAACTCTGATTTCGTCTACAATGGCTCCAATTACGTCTACAAAGACTTTAACTACTCTAACTTTGTCTGCTCTAACTCTGTGCGACCCATCCTAGTAAAACTTTCTTTATTTCTTTCGACAAGATTTTTTTCTATTTCCCCTTCTTCTGCATCCTACTACACAATAACTTCTATCAATAAGTATTTTTAATTTTTTATTAAATATTTTCAATTTTTAAGTTGTAAATATTTTTCTTAATTTTATTTTTAATTATTTTCTATTATATTTTTTTATTATATTATAAACCTTATTACTAAGAGGGTGTATACATGCAAATTAACACTTTAAGTTAAAATTCATAATTTTTCATTTTTTTAAAAAAAAATACACATTCTTCTTTGCAAAAATTGTAAGAATCATATTTTTTCCTTCTAAAATTGTGAGAAGCATAGCCATCCTTCAACTAATCCTCTTCACAATACTTAAAAAAAGAGAAAAATTCTTTGAAATTCATCCTAGAAAATATTATTATATTCCATGTTTTATTTTATTAACCACTCCTATACAATATAGATGTCAAGGAGATAATTAGACAATGTTACTTTTTTACTTACAAACCCATTTGTTAGTGTGCTACTAGCTTGATAATGAGGTAGAGATCAAGCGATGATGGCAGTATGACAAAGGCACGACAATGACAATCAAAGTTAAGTGGTCATTGGAGCTGTCCAGAGTGACATGTAAAAGAAACAGAGGCAAAGAAAAGAATAAAAGACAATGATTGAAATGTAATTCACTATCTTGAATTTTTTCATAAAGATGTAGTATAAATACACAAAAGATGACATAATAGGTAAAGAGTAAAAAAAAAATTGTCCTATATACAAAGTACTATTTTTTGGTATAGCTAATCATGATTCTTCTGCTATATTGTTTTTTGTTTTGTTTTTATATTCTATTTTGCTTTTTTCATATGCTGTGTTGGGCCAAATTGGGCCTTTCTTCTATTAGCCCCCCACTAGTTGGAGGTAGGAAAATGTCAACTAACACCAACTTGAATAGATTAGAATGAAATAGTCTAGGTGGGAGAGCTTTGGTAAATATATCAGCTAGTTGATGTGAGGAGGAGACTGGTAGTAAGTGCATTAATCCTGCTTGATATTTTTCATGAACTAAATGACCATCAGTATCTAGATGTTTTGTGCGTTCGTGAAAGACAGGATTGGTTGCGATATGAAAAGAACTTTGGTTATCACAAAATAAAACAGCAGATTTAGAACAAATGACTTGAAGATCATTTAGCAAGTAAGACAACCATTTGAGTTCACATGTAGTGGATGCAAGAGCGTGATACTCGACCTCAGAAGAAGACCGAGAGACAATGCTTTGTCTCTTGGTTTTCCATAAGATCAAGGAATGTCCAAAGAAGAAACAATAACCAGTGATAAATCGTCGAGAATCAACACAAGTGGCCTAATCGACATCACTGAAACCAGATATTTGGAGGGGAGAGTCTCTACGAAATAGAACCTTTGCATGGACAATTTTTGAGATAGCATAAGACTTTCATGGCGGCACGGTGGTGAGCCTAACTGGGATGAGCCATGAATTGGCTAAGTTTCTATGTCGCATATACAATGTTTGGACGTGTGGTAGTGAGGTATAACAGTCGTCCAACCAAACGTCGATAGGATAAGGGATCTGCCAACAATGGGCTAGAGTCCTGATGGAGGTGAAGAGAGCTAAATTCATAAAGTAAAATGTCTCATGATGTAAATATGCCTCTTGTTAAATTCAAACATGTAGAGGAAGGTTTAAAATCAAGCTTGCTAACATCCATGAGTAAGTCAATACAATATTTGCATTGAATAGGGAAATTCCTATGTTTGAGTGAGCCACCTCTAAACCCAAAACATGTTTGTTATAGGAAATTTCAACAGGTGAATTTCCAGTCAACACAATACCATTAACATATATAATCATAGCGGTAACATTAGTACTAGAGACTTTAATGAATAGACTATGATCAATTTGAGCTTGATTGTAACCACAAGAGAGAAGCAAAAAAGAAAGTTTTTCATACCATTTTCGACTAGCTTACTTGAGACCATAAAGAGATTTCTTCAATTTTCAGCATTTAGAGGGATCGTAGGAGCCTAATTCAGGAGGAATTGATATGTACACATCTTCAGTAAGATTCCCATGAAGGAACGTGTTGCTGACGTCTAATTGCTGAAGTTGCCAGCAATTAATTGATGCAAGAGCAAGAATAATGTGAATGGTTGCCATTTTCACAACAGTGGAAAAAGTTTCAAAATAGTCGATCCCTTCAATCTATGCAAAACTCTTGACAACCAAACGCGCTTTGTAGCGTTTGATAGTTCCATCTAGTTTGCGTTTGATATGGTAAACCAATTTACAACCAATGGGTTTGACATGTAGAGGCTTGTCCACAATATCCCAGGTTTTATTTAGGACCAAGGCGTCATGATAATTACGGGGTTCGTGCTGAGAAGAGAGATTCATTAAATAGTGACGATGAGAGTCAGAAATTCAATAATAATTAACGAAAAATTGAATTAGATACAAGCGCCTAGAAGATGATGGATTTGGCATTGTAGACAAAGAATTGCATTGAAAATTGCAAAGGAAAAGAGGTGGGTTGTTGGGGTGAGTGGAACGACGAAGAGGTGGTGCAAGTGGGGTTGAAATTGGCATATCCGAAGGTGATGATAAATGGGTAGGTGTTATGCTGTTTTGGCTTGTGTCGGTTTGGTCTATGTTGGATTGGGATGCTATAAAGGATGGGTTAGATCGGGAGCTATGACTAGGAGGGGAAAAGTTGGGTTGATAGGTGTCAAGTTAAGGATCTGTAAGAGGGGTAGAAATAGTGATGTGAGGAACAATGGTGTTTGAACTTGGGTTTCGTGTGAAGGGAAAGTTAAATTCATAAAAAAAAAGCATCTCGTGATGTAAATATAGTTTTGGAAATCAAATAAAAAATAACATATCCCTTAGATCTGTTGGGCTGAGATATTATTTTGAGGAAAATTTGTGATTGGGAAAAAATTATGTAATCTAATTATGTACGTAATATTATCATTATGTACATAATATTCTTAACAGATTTATAGGAAGGAAATATAAAAAATAATAAATGATAGAAATAATGCACATATAATGTGCAATAATATATTTGTATATATATTCATTTGAGAATGATGAATAAGACAGAACAATATTCTATTGTGTTCTGACAAGATCTAGTGTCAAAACTAAGAAAAACTCCGTCGTGTGCACGAGCATCAAATTTTTGACGTGGAGTGTCTGTGGAAGGGTAACATAAGCAACCAAAAATTTTATGCATGGAAAACTCAGGTGCTTGTTTGTGTAAAAGCTCATAAGGGCACATTTTTTGAATGACAGGAAAGGAACAAAATTAATTAAATAAACAACATGTTTAACCGCATAGGACCAAAAATGTTTAGGAAGATGAGATTGAAACATAAGTGCACGAGCAACATTAAAAATATATTGATGTTTTCTTTCAATTCTACCATTTTGTTGGGGAGTGTAAACACAACTAGTTTGATGAATGATGCCTTTAGATGATAGGAAATCTTTAAGAAAAAATTTTGGACCATTATCAATACGAATGCATTTGATTTTTGTGTCAAATTGATTTTCAGCAAAGACAATTAAATTTTGAACATGTTTTTTTACTTCAGCTTTGGACTTTAATAAAACAACCCAAGTGAATCGGCTATAATCATCAAGAATAGTTAAAAAATACTTGTGACCATGAAGAGAAGTAAAAGAAAAGGGACCCCAAATGTCCATATGAATTAGATAAAAAATATTGGAAGCTCTACTTGTGCTAGAGGTATAAGACAATTTTCTTTGTTTTGAAAGATGATAAATATTACAATTTTCATTAACATGCTTTGGAATAAAGGGAAATTTATTATGCAAGTCAGACGTTCCGAAAAGGTGGTCTAACCTAAAATGCCATAGGTTGGTTGAGGATAAAGATGGGATAACAATATTTTGACATAAGAAATAAGGCTTCCTCCTTCCTTTTTGTTTTCTAAATAGTAAAGACCTTTTGTTAATTTAGCCAAACCAATCATCCGACACATGTCCATTTCTAGTATTTAACAAGTATCATGAGAAAAAATGAGTGAGCATTTAAGAGAGAAAATTAATTTTGATATAGAAAGAAGATTGAAATTAAACTCTGGTACATACAACAAACATATCATGGATTATTGAAATTTGGGGAAAATTGGACAATACTAGAAAAAGAAGATTTGACAATGGTATCATTGGGTAAATATATATAAACAGGTTTTATTTTTGAATAATTTTGAAAAAGATGTAAAGAGGAAGTGACATGATTCGTTGCTCCAGAGTTAATGATCCAAGAAACAGTGAGTGATGAAGGTGAGAGTGTGTGTTTACTAGAGTTAAGAACATGTGTGGTGGTGCAAAAAATGAAAGAAATACCAAGAGAATAAGAAATTGAGCCCTGTTGTTTGATCTGAGAAAAATTGACTCTTGGGGGCTAGACATTATCAACTAAGCCCGATGCATTTGCCTCCGTCGATTCATGTGAGTTTGCCTCCGTTGTCACTTGTGAACCATCAAGGGATGGGTATTGGGCGACACTATTGATAGAGGAGGAAGAGCCATCATCATTTTAGCCATTATCATTATTGAAGCGTGCCAGGATAGCGAGGGTGACTAGGAGGATAACCATGTTTGCTATAGCACACATCAATGGTGTGACGGGTGCGTTTGCAATATGAACACTATTTACTTGAATTTCGCTAGAAACTTTTATTTGGGGGAGGATCGCCACCACGACCTTTGTTATGGGAAGAGGAACCAAAGACGTTGATGAACAAATTGACTCCCTCAATTTTTATTGATGGAAGAGATGGGTTATGTTGACGCTCTTGCCGGATGACCATGGAGAATACACGATTGATGAAAGGAAGAGGATCCATGAGTAAGATTTGGGAGCGTACCACTAAGAATCGCTCATCCAAACCCTTCAAGAAGAGTATAATAAGATCTTGCTAATGATATGTGCTAGTAGAACAATTGCAAACAGGAAAAGGAAGAAAATTGTGTAGCTCATCCCAAAGAGACTTGAGGGCAGTATAATAGTCAGAGACAAACTTGGAAGCCTTGGTAAAGGCCATAGATTTCTTCATAAAGCTCTACAATATAAAGTAAATCACCTTGGGAAAAACGTTCCTGGAGATCGGTCCAAATATTAATGGCACAGTCAAAGAAGATCACACTCTGAGCAATGAAGGGAGACAAAGAGTTAAGAAGTCAGGACATGATCAAGGTATTACAACATTCCTAAGAAGGATGCAAGATATCTGTAGGAGAAGGAACAAGTTTGGAACCTGTCAAAAAACCCATTTTATTTTTAGAAATCAAAACCATTCGAAAAGAGCGAGACCAAGAATAATAATTATTTTCTATAAGAACAAGTGTGACAGAAACAGAATTAGGTCCTTCATTTGGATGAATATAAAAGGGACAAGAAGGAATGAGACTAGGGTCAGGAGAGGCACTAGAATTAGGATTGAATTCTTGGCCATGACTAGTGATATTGGAATTTGTGTTTGTCATGATGAAGAGAAGAAAGAGAAAAGAGCTCTAAGAAGGAGCTTTGATACCATAAAAGAAACAAAGGCAAAAAAAAGAAGAAAAGACAATGATGGAAATGTAATTCACTATCTTGAATTTGTTTCATAAAGATGTAGTATATATACACAAAAGATGACCTAATAGGAAAAGAGTAAAAAATAAATTTGTCCTATATAGAGTACTATTTTCTGGTATAGCTAATCATGGTATATTCTTCTGCTATACTATATTGTTTTCTGTTTTACTTTTACATTTTGTTTGTTAAGCATGGTATATTATTCTACTATACTATTTTTTGTTTTACTTTTACATTTTGTTTTATTTTTACATTCTGTTTTGCTTTTACATGTACTATAGTGATATAGAAATGCAATGACAAGGGACACTAACATTCTTAGATTTTGTTGGTTCTATGCTAAAGATAATTTTTTTTATACATTTGGAGTTCTGATCTTGCCATTTGATGTTGAAATCTTGTGTACTTTGATTGTATACATGAGATTAGAGGGTCTTGTACCATCATAAGAATTATAGCAATCTCTATACCATCATAAAAATTATACCAATATCCATATAGTGTTATAATCTATCTTTGGACTTAAAACTGGGAGATTGTGTATACCACATTGTTGAATAGGATAATGGTTTCTTAAAAATAGGAGAATGCAAGTATGTGAAAGAAAGTTTTTTGAAGACAGTTAATCGAGTAAATTATCTATAAATATTATAAAAGAGGAGAGAGACAAAACAACATATGCCGAATCATATAGTAAAATCTTTGGTTTGAATATTAAAAATTTATTCCAAGCTTTTTGCCAGAAAAGTCTTAGATAAAGGTGAGTTGAATCAACTTGGTTAGTCTTTATTTTCCTTCACAGGAGTAATTGATATACAATAACCCAATAAATGATTCTATTTATGTTTGGTTTCAGACAAATGTTATGTTTGTTTTCTGGTTTAAACCAAAGAACAAGTTACAATAGGGTGATAATGAAAGGTACATATTTCAATATTTTTGCTTTGCTGATGACATGAAAATGTTAACTAAAATTTCAAATTCCGTTAGAATAAGGCGGTGTTAGATAATAATCGACGTCTTTACTCACGTTAAAAAGTTGAATATGAATCCATAATTACTGATTTAGATAACTTTGTACTAGATTTCATTACTTAGATTTAAAATAAAATCAGACAAACACAAATCATTTCATATCAAAATACATTCAAATTAGAATCAACTATGCATATGCGTTTTTGACATGATTTTCCGTCTTCTGTGAAGCTACGTATTGTTGCTTTCATGTTTTAACAATTTGGATATCAATTTTTGTAAACAATTACCTTCATTCTTATACAACCACACGCGCCTATAATTCTGCACTGCACACTTAATTAACTTTCTCCAAGATTAAAATGTAGAATCATTTACCTCAAATCCTAGAGGACTTTATACAAGGCCTGAATGAGCCCACTTGGCCTCCGTGCCTAAGACAAATGAACAAGCAAAATACAAAACAAATAATTCGAAACCCACGTATTATGTATTCACTAAAAGTTATTCTTTTGAAACAGTGACCATTATGAATGTAGTTTAGTTCGTGCAAAGATTCATCGTTGACATTGTGGCAGTAATATGCAAGTCGGACAATACCACTTTCCCTTGAACCTTGTCTCCTGGGTTAGCCCAACACACGAATAATGGAACCATTCACCTCCTTGGCACTATCACCAAAAACAGAAAAGCTCAGTCCAAATAACCAAGGGGACAAAATAAAAAGGTCAATCATTGGAGAAAAAATATTATATAAAGAAAAGTGAACAGTTAAAACTAAAAAGCAGTAATCAAGGAAAAAAAACCTCTTTGAAAAGTCAAAAGCTATAAACATTCATCTCTAATCTTTTAGGAGAAGTCTATAGGTTGTTTCTTGCGACAACATGGATATGATTTATAGATACTAATACATGCAGTATAGTACCCAAGTGAGTATGAGGCAAACACCATCCTACAATTTTTCTTATTTTTTCTTGTGGGTAGACGAAGAGGGCAGAAAGAAATATCTCCTGAACTATCTTCAAAGTCCCTCTAAATGCTCAAAATAGGAAAATATATAACAAAAGTAATCCCCAAATAAATATTAAGTAACCTACCTGCCTGATTGTAACTGTAAAATGTTAAGTTAAACAAAAAATTTATATCATTCCACATCTTGAGCATTATAATTGAATTTAATGTGGGAAATCAGAAAACAATATACATTCTGCCAAACCCAACTTCCTTGGACGCAAGAGGGGGAAACATAGATAGCACAAGAGAGAAAACTAAAATGTACTTACATTTTCGTTGTCACAAGCAATCATATCCCCGAACGATACCTAAATGATCAGAATAGAACTGCCTCAGTTTCTTATTTCAACATTTTAAGCCAAAAAAAAATGACAATATGGCATAATTGCTCACATGGAGATTTTTATATTATGTTATATATTATGAGCAATTAATCTGAACCTGATGACAAACACAGTATGTAGGTTCATTTGGATCAATAGGTTGATCAACATCCATTGGAGTAGCATACTCTTTCTTATGACTTCCTGGTGGAGGCATTAACTCAAAGTCCCTATCGCGCTCCCTATCCCAATCTCTATCCCTGTAATCAATTCTCTTCGATAGAGGAGTTATATATATGGGCTTGCGCTTTTCAGCTTTAGGGATTATAGGCAACGGGGGCAGAATTGCTGGTTCATCTGGTGGTATTTTACCCTCTGATAAAATAAAATGCAGCAGAGGAAAAGATATTAAGAAAGCTCATGACTTGATAATGTACCACAAAAAAACAATGCTGTTTCCACAAACAAAAATTTAGAAGAAAGAAAGCACATATAAATGCAAGAGGTCAACTAGTCCTCAACAAATATACCAAGAATGCAAGGTGAATTGTTTTTAAGGAAACAAAAAATGTATCCTAGCATGACACAGACTCTGTGTAGATCTACCAAAGCCATCCCCGAAAAAGATCATTTATAAGAATACCACAAAAGGAACTTAGTGAACATCTGCATCTCAAATGAACTCAAGAGGCAACAATCGACCAATAAAATTCTACCATTTATTTCCAACTAGATACACCAAACACTGCAGAAATGTTTTTTTCTAAAAGACCCCTAAGTTCCCAAAAACTATTCCCTTTTGTTTTGGCACTTTCTTTCTATATACAACGGGCTATTTATATACAAGTGCAAAAAGACCCCAATAATGCACTACCCCACAGTCTCTTACCTCAAAAATTAAAATATTTTCTAATTGGCATCAACTGAAACAAAATATTTATGTGTACTTCTAGGGAAATATTAGATAAACTTGTTGCTTTTTGTACAGGAGCCTCGTCTCATTGGTAATGGGGTGAAGACGTAACTTCGTCCTTTATAAATAAATAAGCTTATTGCACTCTTACACCTGATCCTTTTACTGGCAAACTTTTTAACCACAATCAATATAACAGTAAGGGTTGCATATTATAATAATTTTACTCGTTAATTTTGAAAATATAAGTTCTACATAAAGACAAAAAATAAATCAGAGTGCAAATTTACAATAATATTGTACCTTGCTTTAAATCTTCAGCAAAGTTGTTCAAATCCTCATCAAGTCGTTTTACATGGCTATCTATCTGAAGCAAATATAAAAAAGATAGAGTAAGAAGAAGCAATGTTCCTTCTCTGCATACGAAGAAGCAAAAGGCAAAAAAAACCACACAGTTTCCTATATAAGAGCAGTGATTATTGAGTATAGTGCACATCAAAATCAATTCAAAGAAACTTTTTCCACAGTACACATGAATATGGGATCTAAAATTACAACCTTGTTCCTTACTATCTGTCTTCTTCAGTCATATAAGGTAAATAGACATAACACAAAATAATGAGGAGATTCCTACAGAAGAGCTACAACGATCTATGATAGCATCTCATTAAAACAATAAAAGCTACATACAAGCACATATTATCTAAGAACTTCTAGTTCAAGGAAAGAGAATAGATTGACAAAATCTTTCATAAATACAATACAACACAACATATTAGATTAGATGAAATAACTATTTTAGAAGCTAATATAAAAAGAAAAGGCAAATCTTTTAGAATCTACTAAACCTATAAAGGTATCATCATAGACCAGAATGTTAAACTTATGAGGGCTATTTAGTTCATTGGAATTGTATTTCGAATCCTTCCTCATGCAATGCAATACAATCAGAATTATTCAGAAGGAAGCAGAGTGATTTCATCCTCAATGAATGAGGGCATCTTTGAGGGGAATGAGAGAGAGAAGTTTAAGGATTATACGATTCAAAGAAAAAATTATCAAAGCATCTTCTAGTATCAGGTGAAAAGACTGGAACACTGAATAAAAATAAAGAGTACAGGTGAAGTTGTGTTCATTTTAAATCACAGTTAGCAAAGTGACGAATCTAAGGGAGGGAAGGGGGGGGAGTAAACCCAAAACGTAATAGTCCTTCATTTTCGTACTCTTATTAACTTTTGCCTTTTCAGTGCACCTTAGGAGGTTACAAATCTCAACATAAGTGTTAGTAATTGTGCATTGATTAGAATTAAAACTTTAAAAGGTTTGTGGCTCTATATGTACTCAAATATTATCAATGAAAGGGAAACCTGAATTTTGCTAATACCTTGAGTATTTTGAGAGTCTTCTCTCTAGTTTTGGATTGAACCGAGGCTTTTAACCCTTGTAGCATCTACCCAATCCTATCAAATCAATCCATAACTTATCACTCACCATCTCACATAAATCTTGAGTGTTGCATCAATGTCCTTCTATAAAACCCAAAGATACCAAAAAGATCATCAATTCTCAAAACCTGTATCTCCAGGTGGTCCGTCATCCTGGCACAATCACATCATTTAGTATCAGAGCTTAGGTTATGGATACATGCTAAATTATTCTTTTATTTATCCTTTTAATGATTGTGTTGATTTCTATTCCACTGTGTCCTCACTGTCTACGACTGTTCTGTTTTATCTCTATTCATTCCTTTTTTTTTTCCATTGTTCTGTCTATTAATTTCAGATACTCAAAAAAGAAAAATAATCATACACCAAACCAGATGATTGATTATAGGGAATTTGTATTCTGTGATTCTTGACAAGGATAGTTGTATCAATTTGGGCAGCACTAGGTTGATCACCAAACTTCACCTGGAAACCACCCCACACCCTGAATGATATTGCTTAAAACTTCCCCATTGTTGACCCCATAATATTTATAATTTTTTCGTGGTAAACATGTTATAATCTAGCCAATATGTTCCATACATAAAAACAATCTAAGTACATTAACATCAAGGACTTCGCTATTCTGTAGATATCATTCTATAAAAATCATCTTATTCACCAAATCTAAAGCAATAGTCCGTTGCTTTAACGGTGATGTCAAGCTTCATCACCATTGAATCATTTGATCATTCTGTATCAGGTTTGCCCATTAATAAGATATATGGCACACATTAAATTCTCTTTTCCAAATTTCAATCCATAAAAGCTTTAGTTATAGGCACAAAAATCATAGAAATAAAAATAAAAGCTCACCAGGTCATACGCTTGTCGCGCCAACAAAACCTTCTCAGTACATAGACTCAATGCACTATCCTGATTTGCCTCAATTTCTTTTCGCATTTTCTCAAAAGCCACATCTTCGTCCTCATTCTCATAAACGTTATTGTAGCTGTGATTACCCTTCTTCGAGCCATGTGAAGGGAACCCCATACAGTACTTTGTCTGCTGCCTGGTCTGGTTTATCATAGCTTCCATAACACCACAAACAAAAATTAAAATTAATAAATGTTAAAAAAATTAACTTAAAAGATACAGAGATGTAAGATTAAACATTCACTAAATCTTTAATCAATTCACATGTAGAGATGAGAAGGGTAAAACATTTTATGAAGATAAAGAAAAATTATAACATTCCTTGATTTCTATATAAAAATCTTCAAAGACAGATAAAATGAACAGGGCAGTATACAACAAGAAGTATATATATTTATTCTAGAAATCAATTACATTGGGATCGTTCATCGAGTTCGCGGACAGTGTTGAGCAGCCTCTGAAGTTCAGCGGGTAATGTGCTGGCGTCTGTGGGAATGGAAAATTCAGGAACGAAATCGAAAAGAAATTAAAAGAAAAATAGGGGAAATGGGAAAAGGAGAGAGAAATAAAAGGCCTTTACACTCCAAATAGTCATCGACGTAGACTCCGGTGCGTGCAATTGCCATTTTTGTGGAATGATTATTGCGAGTGGTAAGGGTTAGGGCTTCCGATTGCGAGCTAAGAAGAAAATTGCTTGTTCAGCCAAAGGGAGAATAAAGTTTCGAAACGCTGTCGTCTGAGCGTGGCGTGTTTTAATTATATAAGCCTCAAAATGTTATACTGAAAGGAGCGGTACAGCACAATGACCGTTGTTAGTTGTTAGGGCGGGTTCTGTTTCCGTTGATATTTTTTTCCCTCTCTTATGTTTAGAAAAAGGAAAATATAAAAAAAAATGAAATAATTTTCGTGAAATATAAAAAAGTGGAATAAATTCTTTTTCTTAAATGAAAAATAAAGACTAATCTAATGTGTCTAGTTAAAGAAGGAAAACATTTTTATCTCCATGTTAAAAAAATAAAAAATTATCTATTACAAAATAAGAAACATTAAAAAACATTGATATTAGTGTTGTAGTAGTAATTCTTGAGACAAGCACTATTATTTTTATATTATATTAAAGTATTATTATAATGAAAATATTTAAAGTTTAAATAAGAATATTTTTTGGATAATTTTTCGTATATACGAATTGAGTACATGTTTTCAATTTAAAGAAAAAAGGAAGGAGATTTAATTAGTTAAAATAATAATTATGTTTATCAGTATATTTATGTATTGATTAGGTTAATTTCAAATGTGTTATAAATGAAATATGTTTAACAAATAAATTATTTAATGTAAAATTTATAATTATATTTATGTTTTATAATTAGAAATAATTGCATTTAATGATTTTGGGTTGTATAGTTAATGTCTTTTACAAAAGAGTTTATTTTTTTATGGATCAACATGTTATGTTAGATCCCATTGTCATTTTGGTTCCTAAGGATTTTTTAAATTATGGTTCCCTTTGAAAAGTCATGTCATTTAAGATATGAAACACTTTATTTGTAGTATATAATTAGTATTTGTGCTTCTTACACTTTTATTTTTGTCTTTTCCATTTTACCTCTCAAGTTTTCTCTATACTTCAAGTATTTTCAGTATCAAGATTGTTTGACATCATTGTCTTTCTTTTAGATGATTTTCTTTCTTTGCTTATTTAATGTGTCATTTGATTATGTTTCTTTTGGTTTTCTAAACAAGTTGTCCCTTACTAGAAATTTTCTTGTTGAAAAGGAGTTTTTGCCTATTGGGAATGAGTCTACAAAAAAGAGAATCATCTAAACTCTTATTGCAGTTTGTTTATGGAGGTGGATGATGTGGTAACCACCATTAAAGCCCTTTTGATGGTGGAGGCTCAACCATTGTCTATAGTAGATTTTGTTAGAAAGTGTCATGCTCCTCCTAGTTCCAAAAGGCCCCTAACCAAGCTCATAAAATCTACTAAGGTTGTTGGGCTGAGTAGGAGGAAAGTTAAACATAAGAAAGGTTTCCCCTAATTTCTAACCCAAAGTACTCTTAGGTTATACGATGTGATCATGAATAAAAAAGCACCAAATCAAGGAGGGAAAATCACAAAAAGCATGGTCAAAGCTAAGGAGAGGGAGGGAGGAGTCCAAAGTATAAAAAATGCTTCTAATGGTACCCTAACTAGATGCAAGACAATGGAACTAGAGGAAAAGCTTCACAAAGTCAACAAGACCTTAAGAACTCTGTAATAAAGTAGAAATTAGTACACTCTTTTTCTTTAATTGTTCTAGCTTAAATAGTAGGATATAACCTTGTGTGGCTTGATGTTTAACTACTAGGCTAGCCTAAGACTTACTTAAACTCATGACTTTGGTCTTTCCTTAGTTTATAAAAGGAAGCCAAATACCACTCTTTTGTACACAATTTTGATATACATAATTAAGAGTTTTGATCAAACCTGACTTTCTTTTGGAGAGCTTTTAAAAGTATAGAGAATCCTCTAGAGACAATTCCCTCATTTATACTTAGTAGTAAAATTATTAAGTGTCAAAAGTCTTTGGGCAAGGAGAAGCATGTTTTCTCCTAACATCCCTTTCTTGGTTTGTTTCCAAAAAACATTCACTTGTCACCTTCTTTACACATCATTCTTAACTCCTTCCTTCCAAATTGGAGTATCCACCAACCATCTAGCCATTATCCATCTTTGGACCATTCTCAACTCAAGGAGAAAGAAGTCTTCATCCTCCTCCTAAGTGAATATCTTACCCTTCAAATTCATTTAAGATTACTAGCCAAACAATGAAATCACCTAAGAACTATCGAGAACCTTTCAAACAAGGTAATACTTTTTCCTTATCCTACTTCTACTATATGTAACCTACCCCTACCATAAAAACACCTAAGCTTCACAAAATGACCAAAACTCACAAAAACCAATCCCTAAGGTAAAAAACTTCACCTATGCACTAACTTTCATTTTTATGCAAAATAAACTAATACTCTCATCACTTCTTTGAGAAAAATACCCAATAAAACTTTTTGTTTAGCCAAAATTTTCAAAAACAGCCTTGACTAAGAACCCTTTTCTTAATTGAGTTTAATCAAACCCTCAATGTTGCATTAACTTGTGATAACTCCCTAACCAAACCAAACATAAAAAAAAATGCATAAGAAAAATTTCAAGATTTGCTCTCAATTTTCAAGTTAACTAAGAGCTACGATCTTGACTGAGATATTCTTGGTCAAAAAGTAGTCTTTCACACCAAACTACACTCTTAACAAGTCAACAACATTGGCATTTAGCCACTTTATTTCTTTTGGATATATTTACTTTCCAACTTTATCTTAATAGTGATATTTTACAAGAAAAGAAACCTTAATTGAGCCTCTTTATTTCTGACCTAGTTAGGCTTCTTAACCAACATTTTGATTATTAAACTTGGTTATCTTATGGATAGTTCTTTGCTTTCCTTCTACGAAGGAGGATTAATCTTACACAAATCTAAGAGGGGTTTTCATCAAGCAATTACTAAAACAAGGGTCAAAGTAATAAAAGTTAAGTAAGTCAAATTAGCTTTTTTGACCGAAAATTCAATCTCCAATTCGGTTTTCTTGTAATCTTTGAACTTTGTTCATTGTCTTGTTTCATATTATTATAATCATCTTGTATATTCTATTTTTGGGTGATATAAACTTTAAAATAAGAATTGTTGGTGTTCTTGAATAAAAAAAAAAAACAAAATTATAAAACAAAATTTTGATCACTAAAATTTTTGTTTTAACTTATTTTCTTTGCTTGAAAAATCACATTTTGGTTTATGTCCTTTATCCTTTTAATACAAATGTTTTGTTCAAAGTTTTCTTTTTAAAATCGAGTTGCTTAATTATGTGATAAGATCTTGAATTGGTATGTGTTTAACTTGACCTTGTGACCAATTGCTAAAGATTAGAGGTACAAGTGTTGTAGTGTTTTTCTTTTGGAAATCTATTATTAATTGTGAACAAAAGTCTTTTACAGAAGGTGTTGGCCTAGAGACCCTTTGCCCAAAATCAATTCAAAGTGTAAGTTTCTAAAATTAAAATCAAATTAAGAAGTGCTCCAAAAATTAACCAATAATAAATTAGTTTGTCATTTCTGTACAAATTATTAAGGTAGTTGATAAACACTAATTGGAAGATATTTTCAAAACTCTTTTAGTTTCCTCTAATGTAGTATAGAGGAAACCTCAAGGATCAATTCAAGAAGTACAAGATAAAAATTATTGTGTTCTTTAGTTAAGAGTTGTCTACAAATTAATTTTGAGATTTTTGTTTTAAGGATTATAAAATACAAAATATAAAACAATGATAAAAATGTAAATAAATTGAAACAAGCGAAACTAATGCGTGAATTAAAATTAATGCATGAAAATAAATTAAGGAATATGAGTGAAAATGAGAACAAAATGTGGACTAAATTACAACTAAAACTATTAAATTAAGTTGTAATTTGGAATATAAGAAAATATAATCACAATAGAAAATCAAAAATATTTTAAATGCGGGAATCATAAAACTAAATGAAAGAGTTAAACTATGAATTAAAGTAACTAAATTGGAATTCAAAATTTAACAAAAATAAAGGTATTGAGATAAAAAAAACAAAAATAGTAATAAAAGCTAAAAAAAATCAAACTAGAATTCAAAATGAGAATTGACTTGTAAATTGAACTTTTCACCAAGTATAGAACTATAAAATTGTAATGCAATAAAGAAAATGTCTAACATAGAAATTAAAAAACAAAATCAGAACAAAAGAAATAAACTAATGAATTGATTGCAGTGAAAGAAAGTAAAAATGCAAGAACGAAACTATATATTGTAAGAATAATATTGAATTAACACTAAATGACAAAATCAATACTAAATCAAAGTAAACAATGAAAGTGAAATGTTGAAATTGAAATTGAGAAAACAACAAATGCACGAAAACAATGTGGAAAAAGAAAAATTTAAATGCTGAATCAATTATTCAAGATTATATTCCAAAGCTCTAATCATCTTACTTCAACAATTCGATTAATCCACCAAATTCTTGTAAGGATGTGTTTAGAAAAACATTTCAACACATTTCTTATACTATTCCCAATCAAGAACAACAAAGAAAATAGCATTAAGAAGAAAATAAACTTAGAGCGGTGGATTCATCTTTGACCTTGAACAATTAATCACACATTTGCAAAGAAAATTTAAGAATGTAAAAAGAATTGAGAGAGATAGAAGAGGAACACCTAAGAGACAAAAAACTCAACTTCTATTAACCAAAAAGTAATGATAGAAAACTAAAAATTGAAAACTAACTACACAACTGAATGCCATCATTTCTAAATGAAATTCAATGCAAGTAAAACATGTTCTTCTCTTCTCAATCTTTGCCTAATACACTAACCTCTTACATATTTATAAGATTCCAAAGTTACGTTAATGGATGGGTCTAAAACAATAATTTTTCAACCAATAATTTTAGCTAAACTAGAACTACTCTATAACTATTGGACATGAACTTCTTTTGTGGATAAAAAATAAGTCTAAGCTCTAAAATGGATGTTTCCACTTCCAGATTAAAACCTTATGAGTCTAAAATCCAATGCAAAAAAAATAATCTTAATCAAACATTTATATATATAAAATAGTGAACAAAAGGCAGTGTATACGTGTATAAAAATAAATTAAAATACATATGTTATATTGAATTTGTAATCTTTCTTAATTACTATGAAAAATATAAATACATGATAATTATGGTAAATAACTAAAATAAAAATATTTAAAAAGTATAATTAAATTTTATTTACTAGAATAAAATTGGTTGCATGCTTGGTTTAAATATATATCTTGAATTGTATTTGGTAGAAACTTTTATTAACTTTCCTGTAAAACTTTTGAATATTGCTAAATTTACTTATAAATTTCTATATAATTTTTTCAAGATTTTTCTTGCTTTATAATCTTATGTCAAGTTTTGAGTTTTTATTGATTTATACATTTTTCTTGTTTATCTTTAAGAATCTTAAATTTTGTCTTGAGTTTTCTCTATTTTTTTTTTTAAAACAAATTTGAGGATTGTTACATTTATCTCTAAAGAATTTTCTCTCAAGCATCTTATTGAAAGAAAGTTAGATTTTTCTTGGACAAATTATGTAATAAATGACCAAACCTTCCATAAAAATAAAAAGTGAAACTTTCTTCAAAAACACAAACACTTTTCTTTTTTTCTTGTGAGAATTATTTCTATTGAACTAATTCGGCCTTGAGCAATATATTTTGTTTTCTTGTATTTCTTTCTAATAATTTCTAGGGCATCAACTCTATACACTTGTACTAACGAGGAGAAAGAATAAAAACAATTATAGCTAGGATGATTTTAATGGAAGAAAGAAGTGAACAAAGAGAGATAGAAAGAGAAGAAAGAAGAGAAAGACAAAGAGAAATAAAAAGGGAAGAATGAGAAAGAGAAAGAGAAATAGAGAGAATAAATACAAAGAAAACTAGAAAAAAAAAAAGAGAAAGAACAAGAAGACTAAGGTCTTCAAAGTTAATCCTCCAAGAAGAGGACCAGGCCCACTAAGATGAAAATACCTACCTACCTATATTGGTCAAGAAGGCAAGATGAAAGACATATCCACTAAGAGAAGGAGACCAAGATCAACATAAACCTACCAAAATTTCAATATACAAGTAATCCCGAGACATATCTAACTCGAAAATCCATGTGTTACCAATTTTTTCAAGTATAAGACTTAGATGATCACACTGGGGTTAAACTTACTTCTCTTGAATTTGAATATTATGCATTGGTGTGGTGGAACCAAATTCAAAAGTCAATTCTAAGGGGAATTAGGTTATACATTAGTATCGACATGAGCTTAATCTTATATGAGAAATAGGTTTGTACCAAGCTACTACAAGAAGGACTTTAATCTAAAGCTCCAAAGACTTTACCACAGAGTAAGGAGTGTTAAAGACTACTACAAAGAGCTTGAAATATTATTAAGTAAGACAGAGGTGGATGAAACCATGGAAGCCAACAACTATGAGACTCTTGAAAATTGATCCATCAAGACTCCAAAGTGGAAACAAATAAAAAGAGGGGGAAGAAGGGGGAGGGGGAGCACAAACTCAAGAGTTCTAAAGGTAATTTAAATTTCACACAAAAGCCATGGAAGGATCAAAATAGGTATAAACCTAAACCTTCACACCAAATTTTTCCTTCTTTTAAAACATCATTCCAATAAGGCAATAGACTAAGGGAAACCTACGTCTACCTCCCAACCTCTTCTTAGTCCAACAATAACACTAGTGTTATCAATTGCCTCCTCTTCCTCCCCCTCTTCCTCTAGAGAACGAGGAAGAGTGGGGTGAGCTTTCCCTAGAGGGGGAGGGGGAAGAAGAATGTTCACTCTTTACTTCCCCACTTTCTCTTAAGAACATGGTTCTCTTTGTAGGACAATTAGAAGTAATGAGTCTATACCTTAAGCATTCAAAACATTTTACAGAACTTGCTTTTTGAAAAGGTGTGGAAGTGGAATCTTTATCCTTAGGCGCGGCTCCCCTAGAAGTGGATTCAAGAGGAGACTTGGAAGGTTTCCTATCATGTTGTTCTTTGTTTCTATCCTTCCAAGAAGAGCTATAGTAGCCATTGTTTTCAGTACTTCTCTTTGCACTTTCTTTTCTTTTTAACTGGTATTTGATCTTGAGTGCAAGATGATAGACATTTTCAATGGAGGAGTACTCATACAATTCTACCATATTTTGAATGTCCTTTCTCAATCCACTTACAAATCTAGCTACATTGGTCTCATTTGTTTCATGCACATTAGCCTTGAGTAAGAGGGATTCAAGCAATTTGAAATAGTTATCCACACATATATTTCCTTGTTGAAGCCGTTGGAGCTTCAAATGGAGTTCCCTCCTATAGTAGGAAGGAACAAATTTAGTGCGCATCAAATGTTTCTAGTCCATCCAAAAAGTCGTGGTTAGCTCTTGGTTTAGTTTACATTCCTTACAAATTCTATGCCACCAAGTCATGGCATAATTTTCAAGTTTTAAAACAATTAAATCCGCTTGAACTTCTTCTTCAATTTCATGTCAAGAATTTGTTCCACTTTTGCTTCCTATTCTATATATGTGTATGGATTGTTGTCTCAATAGAACTTTGGAAATTTGACATTAGGAATTGGCTTCCTTGGAGATTGTTGACGCACTCTCCTAGCCCCATAATACCTTATCTCTTCTTCATCATCTTGGTAATTATGAGTGAAGTGGTCGCTCCTTCTCATCAATTCCTCTTTCCCCCTATGCATATTTTGGATAGTCTCCATAAGTGTTCTCTCATGTTCATCCCTAAACATATTCATCTCTTGGAAAAAATACAACAAGGGTTTTTATTCGTGCCTTTTTTTTTTTTATTTCCAATTCATCACTGATTTGGACTGCCTGATTTGGACTGCCCTTAGAGGGGAAATGGCGGGTGAAGAGGTATTGGACATTGTACCTAAAGAAATAAAAAATAAAAAATAAAAATAAAAAAGAATAACTAAAAATAAAGGTTAGCAAACAAGAATATCACTCTTAAGTGTTTGGTCCAACTCTTAAGTGCTTGCTAACTTCTCATAAACCCATAAATACCTTTGTTGGACTAACTTCCAAGTTAGTCACGCACTAGTACAAATTCACCAAGAATGGCTTGTTGTACCAAGTTAAACCGAAAACACAATTATGCCAAGTCTAGTAGTTATGCGTGAAATAAAGAGGTATAAGCATAAGCAAAAGTATAAGAAATAGGATTGTAAACTAGCTTTGAAAACCAAAATGATACGAGATTAATTTCAAGTATTAGTAAATAAGGTGTTTAAGGAAAGGATGAAGAGGAGAAAACCCAAAGAAGATCTCCACTGGATATGAAGATAACTAGGTGTGTTATCTAAGTGTGAAGGTTCACTTCCAAGGATTCAAAAAGGAAGAGGAGAAGATGAAACACAAATTAAAGTGGTGGAATTAAAGATAAGTGGCACAAGAATTAAAGACATTAAAACAAATATGTAAAGTGCATAAGAAATAAAGAAGAAACAATGGAGGATAATATGGATTGAAAGAAGATAAGAGAAGGGGAGAGGGATGGTGAACATGCCACTTGGGGGGAAGGAACCAAGAAAGTGGTGGTTGGTGCCACTTGAGCCAATTCTCAAAATAAGACTCCAATAGAAACATAAACACTCAACACACAAGTGCTGGAAAATATTGTCAAATTCAATATGATCAAAGTTTTTTATAAGATGAAATTGAGGCACTATTTATAGGGAACTATGGCATTCAAATGTAAATGAAATACAAGAGAAATTAAATGAGAGGAAGGGCCTAGAACAAGGCTCATATTCCAAGAGTTTGGCCTCCAAGTTTTTATCAATGGTGGACCCAAGGAGGGGTGCAAAAAGAAGCAATAAGGACCGCACTTCTTCAAGGGTGGTATGCACCTCTAAAGGCCCAAGTGTGAGTGAGAGGTGCTCTAGGAAAAAAAAGGCCTTCAAGAGAAGCTAGGTGGTCCACGACAACCCTACAATACAAGGAAAATAAAACTAGTTCAAATAAATTATAAAACAAGGGAAATAGAAAATAAAGATAGAGATGTAGAAGATGTTGTGTCTTTTCTAGTCATGCTCCTAGTAATCGTCCTAAAACACACTTGATCTTCCTTCTTAGAATTCATCATAACTTCTTCATCTCCTTTATTCTTCTTCTCCAAACTTCTTCCTCTCATTTCTTCTTCTTCACCTAACTTTTTCTTCTCCTTTATATTCCATCTTCTCCTTCCTTCTTCTCCAAACTCTTCCTTCTCCAAACTTTTCCACTTAACTTCTTCTTCTCATCTCTTCTTCTTCTCCTAACTTTTACTTCTCCTTTCTACTTCCAACATTAAAGTGTTTTGTTTGGATGATATTGATGGAAGACTTTTAAAAAAATTGGCCAGAGTAGTATGTGCTCTGGAGGAAGGCGTCTATGGCCTTAAAGATATTGAAGAGTTAGGGACTTTATTCGTTCCTAGTGGGGGATCGTATTGATCCTTATTTGTTGGCTTGATACTCATATTGAGACCTGTAAAAGTTCTTTGATTAAGAAGTCTGGTAAAAAAAAAATCTTGTCAAAATCAAAACATGATAGATAGTAAAGATTGTCATCTAGCAAAAATATGTTTGGAAACTAAATTTTTAACATCTTTAGTAAGAACACTTGGTTTAGTTTTACAATCAATTCTAATCAAAACCTTTTTAGTAAAAACATTATTTTAAATTTTTTGAACACATAAGACTATTAAAAGTATTTCTTTTTTCACCACAAAGTATTTTTCTTAAGAAAGGTGTCAGATTCCTAAATGAAATTTGACTATTTGTTCTTTTGAAGTATTTGGAAGTACCTGTTTAATAATCCTCCCATATCCTAATTCTATGGCATTTGTTTCTATTATAAGAAAGGCATTAGGGTCTAGAATTCCTATACGAGGTAGAGTTTTGACTAATTTTTTAATTTCTTTGATAGTATTCGTCATTTCTTCTTACCATATTGGAGGATTTTTTTTCTCAGTCCTTTTTATAAAGGTGCACATATAGTTCGGATATTGGGGATAAAACCAACTATATAATTAATACATCCTAGGAATCTTTGTAACTGTTTTTTATCTTTTATGTCATCCAAAAATTTATTAGTAAATTCTATTGATCTTTGTATTGTCCCTTGATAAATTTTAAATCTTAAGAATCTTGTTTTATCTTAGAATATTTTCATTTTTTTAAGACATCACTAATCCATTTTCTTTAATGATAGAAATAAATTTATTTCAGTGTTTAATATGTTGATTAATATTATTCAAGAATATTAATACGTCATCAAGATATACTATTGAAAAATTCATATATTTGTAGAATATATCATTCATAATATTTTGAAATTTACTTGGAACTTTTTTAATTTCTTAAGACATTACATTCCATTCATAATGTTTAGAAGGAACTGTAAAAGTCGTCTTATATCAATCTTATTCTCTAACAACTATTTAGCAATATTCTGATTTCATATCAAATTTTGAAAATATAGTAACATTATTAATTCTTTTAACTAAATCATTTTTATTCGGTAATAGATACCTAATCTACTATAAAACTTTATTTAAAGGTTTATAATTAATTACTAATTTATAAACTCTTCGCTCTATTTCTAATACTCTATTTTTAACGCTTTCATCACATAAAATCCTAAGCTACTCCAAGAAGATTTTAATGATCTAATTAATCTTTTATCTAAATACTCATGTATATTTATTTTTTTACAATATTCTATATATTCTTGACTCATTTTTATAGGTCTTATCTTCGTAGGTATATTTTTTCTTCAAATCCTTCAATATATGGTAAAGATACCTTGTAATTCCTATGCGAAAATGCTATGCGATATGTTTCAAATATTTCTTTTTCTATTTTTTCTTCAAAAAAATTATAATTTTTTGTATATTAGGTGTTTTGATTTATTCCTCAATTTTTTTATATTTTATTTCTTTATTTAATAAATTAATTTGTTTTTTTTCTTTTTATTTGATTTATTTTTATAATAGATTAATCTTTTAAAAGATTTAATTCTCTTGTTTTAAGAGCTTTAACAAATTCAAAACAAATATATTTTCCTAAAGTATTAGTTATTAGTCGTTGTTCAGATACCTTAAAAGGGTACAAATGTGTAAGGAAAGGGGTTCCCAAGATCATAGGTGTA
This sequence comes from Macrotyloma uniflorum, assembly GCA_016859785.1. Classification (NCBI taxonomy): domain Eukaryota; kingdom Viridiplantae; phylum Streptophyta; class Magnoliopsida; order Fabales; family Fabaceae; genus Macrotyloma; species Macrotyloma uniflorum. The sequence goes on from BDMB01000033.1 coordinate 2,098,382, forward strand.
CTAATATCTTTTACTAAAATAAATGAAGTATTGTTGCAAATTTTATTTTTACATATTTTAGCATTAGATAATTTATACTGTATGTTTAATTTTAATCTGTTGGAACTAGTACTGGATTGTTTTTGCTTAATTATTAAAGTTACTTTTGTATGTCATTTGTGTGATGTTGTTTGTGTGATGTTATTAAAGCTAGTATATTGAGATATGAATCATTTGATTCTTCTTCTTATTCTGTAATTATCTCTTTTTTTTCATTTTATTTTTTAATTAAATCTTTCCCTTCTAATTCTAACATTCTATATTCTAAAGAGATATCATTTTCTTTTAATATATGAATCTCTCATTTAAGTAATTTGATTTCTTCTTTTAAATCTTTAATAGTTTTATTTGAAGGCTTGAATCTTTGTAGTATTTCTTTCATATTAATATTAATATTTACTTCTTGTTTTTGTTTGTCTAAGTATATTAGATCATTTAATTGTTGTATGAATTATGTTTTGTATGAAGAATCTTCTAATCTATATATAATAGAAATTAATATTGAGGTTTGATCTTTAGTAAGGGTATTTATAGATTTACTTTCTTTACGGTCACATAATCCTTATTTTACACAATTCTCTTATTTTTTTTCACTATATAATATTGAACTAGAAATGCCTAATTGTTCTACTTCTAAAGAACTATCAGATTTATTTTCTAAATTAATAAGAATATTTAGTAAGTTTTTCTTAAAATTTTTATCTTCTAATTGATTTATTTTGTTACTGATTTTATAATTATTTGCATAATATTGTCCTATCCTTCCACATTTTCAATAAATATTTTTTTCTGAAAAAAAATTATGTGAAATTTTCCTTTATTTCTATGATAAGGTTGCTTATAATATCTTCTATATAGTTTTGTCTAGTGCTTTTATTGCTTTTTTTTCTAGAAGCACTAGGGGCTCTAATAAGTTCTACCCCCATATTGTGACCAAAACATTCCTATATTGGGATCTCTTATAAAATTTAGTATTATAGTTAAATAAGGATTGATATTGCATCTTCTTCTTGAGTTTCTAGTTTTATACTATTGAGTATTGTTATTCTATTTGTTTTTGTTCAATGGTTGTCCCACCAACCTTTTAATTGTCCAGTAAACCCTGAACCAATGTTATTGTTGTTGTTCTATCTAAACAATTTTTAGCTTTATAAGTCATAGCTACCATAATCATTTGACAGGTTAAATCTAATATTTCTTTTTCGCTCATACCATCTAAATTTCATTCACAAATACATTTTCCGTGAATGAATTTTGAACTAAATCACTTCTTTCTTTATATTGTACATCGACTAATGATAGTTTTGGATAATAATTCTTTAAATGCGGATAAGTCTTTAGTTTATTAATAGATATAGTTTTAATAGTATTTACTGATGATCTATTAATAGTAAGGTTTTCTAACATTTTTCTTATTTCTTCTATTTTTATATTAGTATTACTTTCAAATCTTATGGATTATAGTTCCTTTCAAGAATATTTATTAATTTATATACGGGTTTTATTGGTGGTTTTATAATATTTTTATAAGTTTCAAATTTCTCATTTTAATTAAAGTTTTCTATTGTTGTTAGTTGTTTTGACATGATGTTTAAAACACTATTGATGTAATTTAATTGATTATAATTTTTTCTAATATTCGTTTTTTTTTACAACTTATCTAAATTTTTTTTAATTTCTTTAAAGGACTAGCTTCTATTTCAGTATATTTTTTAAAGTTTTATACTTATACTAATGTGGAGGGTATTTTATTTTTATTACCCTATCATCTATTGTTTTCCATTTATTATTTACTTTTCCTATGGTAACTAGTTTTTTTTATCAAAGATGTAATACATATTATTATTATTCTTACAATATTGTGAAAATAATAAAAAAATAAACATTAGTTTCATTTTTATCAATATAATCATAGTATAGTTTTCTGAGATCTAAATTTTATTTTTTTAAAATAAAATTACATTCCCTTTTCTCATAATTATATTAATTATTAAAAAATTTCCTTATCCAATTTTTATCAATTTCGAAGGTAGCTCCTTATTAAAATATATAGTACTTGTGACATAGTAGAAAAATTCTGTAGTGATTCTTAATTATTAATATATATGGATTTAGTTATTATAGGATTATTAATATCTAATTCATTTAGTTTTAAGTTTATGAATGATCCATTTATAAAATGTTTTGAAATTTATTTTTAAAAAATTATTTGAGTTCATTTATCTTCACTAATTTCAATCTATTATTTTTTTTCTATTACTCTTGTATTATTTCTCTAGTTTGTGTACTATAGGTTTTTTATTCTTCTATTATTCCATTTAATACCCATTCTTGAATTTTACTAATTACTTTATCATTTTTGGAATTTGTACAAAAAAAACTTTCTTAGATTTACTAAGTATTGTTTTATATTTAGGTGAAGATTTAAGTTATTTAAAATTATAATTTATTTTATTAATTTTATAATAGATTCTAAAAATGATTTAAATCGGTTGTGATATTTTCATCTATAATTTCTTTAGATAGTTTCACATATGATTTTATAACATTATATATTTTATCATTTTTAACGTTGATTAAAAAAATTAGAATAATAATTAAGAAATACAGGACGATCATGTATATTATTTTCTAATATTATTATTATTAAATTTTTTATTCATATATTCTTTAATATTTTTAATATTGGACTATTTATATTTAGCTTATAATTAAATTTTACAGTTACTTGAATTAACCCTAAATATATGAAATTTTTTTTTATATGTTGATCTAATAGTGATTGTTTTATGAAACTAATAATCTCTTCTTCTTCTTTTTTTATAACTATATTATAAAATGTGTTCACCTTGGGAGGTTGATCATATTTTATATTGTTTATAAACTTTACTTCTTTATTGTAGGTAGTGACCAGTTATATCTAGAATTCTCTATTGCAACAATTTTCTGTTACAGCAAAATTTTAATATACATATAGGTGAGAATTCCATATGACAGCTCCAAGTCTGATAACTATATTTGTTAGAAATTGAGTTAATAAATTTATTTTATTTTATTATTATTATTATTATTATTATAATAAACTTAGTATGACTTATATATATATATTTTACATAAAAGAGAACAGACACATAGAAGGAATTAAAAGGAATATATTATACACAAGAAACACGAGTTATCACAAACAGCTAGTTAACACAATTACTCTCATGTCAACCATCTATCAGTCATATTGCATTAACTATACATCAAGCATAACTATAACTAACAACTTTCATCAACGCAATTAGCCACTTTTAACTACTCTACAACATTACAAATCTGATTAAACAAATACAAATTGAGGTTCCCTTTCCTAATTCTCATCCCTTTACCAAACACCGGAAATAATTAAGAAGGACGCAATAATATGCATTCACTCAAGATTCAAACATTCAAATAGCACACTAAGAAACAGAATGTCAAAGAAATAGAATATGGTACCAACTAGAACTGACCTGTAACCAACAACACCTCACAACCTTTGTATTCATATTCATTGCTCTTCCTACTACACTTCCACTTGCTTCTTAGATTTTGACTCCACCTTATTCTTTTCCTTTTATACTCAAAATGATTTTAAATCTCTTTTTCGGCTCAAATTTTAGTCTTCTAGTGTTGCCTAGTTTGAATATAACAATATGTCCTAAGAGGAAAAACCCTAGTCTTTGCATTTGCTACCTAAAAATTTAACACAAGCAAAAAAACACTGTACTTTTAATTATTTGATCCTACTTATTATTGAACATAAGATAGAGAGCACAGCTAGAGAGACTTGAAAAAAGTGAAGGAGAAAAACATATTAATCACAAACATTCTTTCTGCATACAACAGACATGTACTTATATCAGTCAACATCAGATTACATGTACTTACACTCTCTATTAACCAACACTTGCCACCACGACACGGCTTTTGTGCCTTAAATCATAGTTTTAGAAGGGCTATTGGGTATGTGCTTACACTCTCACTATTAACCACTTCAAACACATTGTTAGTTACAATTAAAAGTTTGTCCTCACATTATCTTTAGGACTGAGTAGGCCTCCTTAAAACGATGATGAATATGAAAAACGGAAACTACTTTTAAAGACTTTTGTAGTTTATTTAACATTCAAAGAATCAAACAATTCATTCCGTGGACCATATTTTACACAACTTTTCAAAACTAGATATTTTAACAAATCTTGTCATATATATATGATAAATAAATAAACAAGATTTAAAATTAACCGGGGGCCCTGGGTGCACAGTTTTTGGGCTCCAGTACATAAAAATCCATAAAATACAAACACATGGTCTGTACATATAACAGCCGATCAGCGGAGATGCAGATGTTTAGAAGATATGCAAGCTGACTAAGACTCATGTCGAATTACAACACTAACTGATTCACCAGCAACGACATGCCTACAACCCTCCAAAACCACACATCTAATAAGCCACAATAAAAATATGCTAAGTTATACAAAAACAAAACCCTATCAATAAAAGTACAAAACCGTTATCCTCGGTGTACCACAACGAATTGTTTTAACTTCGGGAAATTAGTACCAGCCCAACAACTAAAGGTTACAGAGCATTTACTATGTGCACATCTGACTGTTGGAAGGAATCAGATTCTCATAGAAAGGTTTTTCCTAAGCAACCTTACGTCCAGAAGATCTAGGACAGGGAATCTTATTGTCGTGATATTGGGGCCATAGGCATTGATGATGTCTGGTTATAGTAATTTCCATCTGAACCCTGAAAACCCTGATATGTACCAATTGGAGGAGAGGTAAAAGTGGAAACACCATTCAGGGAAGCACCAACACCAGGATAGGCTGCCATTGACGGCTGTTGTGTCATGCCATAGCTGTATGCCATACTACTAATGGATCCAGCAGTCTGCATGAACTGTGGCACAGGGTACTGTGACATTGGTGGTGGTGGTGGTGGCGGCAATGGGGGAGGTGATGATGAGGGTGGAGGTGGTGGTTCGTTGGGAGTAGGTTGTTGGTTGGCAGTAGGAGCATTGTGTTGAATAGAATCAGGAATAGAAAAGGGAGGAAGTGGTTGTTGAGGATTCTGAGATGGTATAAAAGATGGCTGGTCATTCTCGAGCTTGGTCCTCTTATCAGAGTGATAATCAGCTGAGGACTGATTGCCTATGACACCTTCTGATGCTAGGGAGGACAACACATATGATAGCATCTGCGCGGAGGATGTTGAAGCAGTCAGTTTGGCTGCCACTGCAGCAGCAGCAGACTTGCGTGGATCTTCCTCAATGTGTCCAGATTTGTGAGAAAATGACACTTGTGGTGTGTACATTAATGGAGCAGATTGTTCCCTTTCACTAGAAATACTAAAACTTGCAGATGACATGGAGGTTTGAATTTCCTTTGAGCTCTGCTCAGCTAATGACTGAATGTTATTGCCGTTAAGTAATTGTTGGCAGGTGTTAATTACCCGATCTGATCGAACATGTGCAGCCTGAAATGAAAAAGCATCACAAATATAAGGGAAACCATGCTTACATCAGAGTAACAATGTCAATATATAATACATACATGAATAAAAGAAATTTACTTCTCCCGTCCCTAAAACATTATAATAAAAGCCATTCTTCTCTAAAACAATACTGGTATCTTGCTAAATAAAAATACAATTGTAAGATTACATTTTATTAAGGTCAAAATTATATATTAGAAGTAAAATCATTCATGATTCATCATCCAACAACTTGACCAAGTAATAATTCGTTTGATCCTTGCAGCCACCCTAACCCCCTTTCTAATAAAAATGTGAATTTCAGCAAAAGGTGAGTGATAAACAATTCCGTATATCAGTGTAATTGATAACGCAAAATATCGGCAACCTAAAAATTCTTTACAAAAATATATCTGAAACCATAACAGATTACGACAGAAGCATCACAAACAAAAAAATACAATATATACATATAGGTAAATAAAAAAAATGCAGAAATATAATTTCAATGCAAAAATAATGAACAACAATCATACAGTTAATAATAATAAGTCTAAAAATTTAAATAACACAATAAAATCAAAGTAAAACATCACTAAGTTCAAGCTCTCACGACTTAAAATAACAACAAACATAATTATTGAGTAAAAAAGAAGGGAAAAAAGGGACAGGGCAGCACCGCAGATCTGAAAGTGGAAACAGAAAAAAGAAAAAAGGGGAGGGTGGAGCCGTAGAACAAAAGAAGAAACAGAAAAGAGGAGGTGGCACTGCAAACAAATGAGGAAACAGAAAAAAGGAGACCCTGCAGTCGGGTAAGAGGGACTGCATCAGGAGCAGGGGTCGAGGGCAACGCTCTTTGGTTGCTGAAACAGAACAGCTCTGCATGGGCTGGTAGATAACTTAGGTTTTCTAATTTTGAGTGGGTTTGCATCAGATTGTATGACCTGACTCTTTTTTTCGAGAAAAAGTATATATAGGGCTTCGTCCAGGTATAAGACCCAAACAATTTTAAAAATAACAAAATTAGGACTACACTACCCTCGGGTCAGGTCATGTGACCCAAATTCTTCCTTGCGACAAGGCACATGATTTCCGCCATGACGATTTCATAATGTCCAACCATGGGAAAACCCAATTCTCCATCAGCATGGCCATTTTTCAATAAAATTGTCATAGACAAAAAGATTTTTTAACAGCTTAAGGAAATCTAATATATAAAAGGTTTACAATGTCTAATATACCAACACACGGAACCAAAGTAAACTAAGAAACAACAATGCAACTCAAATCCTAATTATAAAGGGAATATATTTCCTAATTCTACTAGCCTCCAGATTATACAGGAATGTATATACACATGAGATATATTACAATCTCCCCCTCTCTCAATCCAGAACATAAAAATCAAATGCACCAAATTTGTTACACATGAACTGGCTCAGAGGAGCCCAAATAGACCACAAGGATATCGGCAAATGATTGCTAAGTTAATAAAATAGTGATTTCCTAGGAGTTGGAGATAACTTCTCCCAATTAAATGGCTATCACATCACTTGATCCTTGCATAAAATATTGGATTTGAGCAACCCCATTTTACTTCTTAAATTTCCAAGATTATGTCAATGATGAAAAATTAAATACGAATATATATATATATATATATATATATATATATATATGTGTTGGTTCTATTATTAATAGGAGATATATCTCAGGATATTGTATGTTTTTGGGTAGAAACTTGGTGACTTAGGAAAAGAAACAAAATGTGATTGCAAGGTCCAATAGAGGCTAAGTTTCAAGCTACGGAGAGTGTGTGTGAATTGTTATGGTTGGAAATTATTTTGAATAATCTTAAAGTGAAATATGAAAAACCTATAACTCTTTTATACAATAAATCAAACAATATCATTAAAATATTTCTTGTAAATCAAACAAAATATTCTTGTAACTCAACACTCCCCCTCAAGTTGGTGAATAAATATAAATCATTCCCAGCTTGGTGAAGAAAGTCTCTTTGTAAACAAGTTTGCAAGGTGAAGTCTTGATAGGATGTAGGAAGCATTTATAAGGCCACAATTCAGTTTTTCTTTGATGAAGTGTTGGTCAATCTTTATATGCTTGGTCTTATAATGCTAGAGAGGATTGTGAGCAATACTAATAGTTGATTTATTAGTTATTGGAATTATTACTAGGGTAGTTGAATTCTCTATTATAATTATTTGGGTAGTTGAGAGTTCTCTATAATTATTACTAGAGTAGTTAAATTCTCTACAATTCTCTACAAATACCACATCTTTGTACTATTTTAATCAAGAAATAGAACTACAGATATCTTTTCTTCACTATCTTTTATATATTTTTCCAGTAATACTACCCACCCCTGTCAATGTGAAAATAAGGAAGAGCAAATTTCAATGTAGCAAACAACTTCCTATAATCTAAGTCTGGGGTAGCCTTCCCATTTGACTAAAAATTCAGTAGAACATACAACACTAAGTGTTGCACTTGGAAATTCCAGTGCTGAGATTGCTCGGGGTAAAGGATGAGGTTGTGCAGCTCCTGGAACATTCTTCTATAATACTCAAATGAAAAACAGGTGCTACTGTTGTCACTCCTCAAACAAATGAGGTTTGTATGCTTGCACCAATCTTGGGCAATGGCTCATCAAGTAAATTGATGTCAACGTCTTTCTAAATGGAATTTTACAAAAGGTTTACATACAAAAGCCCCTTAGCTTTTAAGTCGTTTACAACACTTTGGTTTATAGACTAAATAATTCATGGTCTTAAAAATGCTTCTAGAGCCTAGTTTGTTTGGTTGCTGATTAATGTTAGTCAAGAAAGAACTCTAATCTACATTTTGATCATTTTCAGTCAAAATAACAACCTCGACTGACATTAATTGAAAAATAATCCTAGTTAACGTCAATCCAAAAAATCATGTTTGGCATCAACCGAAAAACACTATTGTAATCCTTGATTAATGTCAACTAAGAAATGACATGGACCTATATTGACAAAATTAATTTTGGTGATGGCAACAGAAAAATAACCATGACTGACTCTAACCTGAAAGAAACTCCTGTTGATATCAATAGAAAAAATTATATTGAGTCAACAATGTTTCAACCTTGGTCAAGCCGACAACCTCCTGACTGAAGTCAAACTAATGATGTTCAGACCGACATTGAACGGAAGAGAGAATATGAAGAAAAACAAAATACATTTGAGAAGAGATTATGAAGAATTTCAAATTCTTTCTTTTTAGGTAGAATTTGAATTCTCTACTTTTAAGTAATCAAATTACTATCATAAATTCCTCAAATTTCAATTTCTTTTACAATTATCTATCCAACCAACACATTTTGTCATGAAAGATAGATTTGAGAGAGAAGAGAGAATAAAGAATTTCAAAGTCTTACTTTTCAGATAGAATTTGAAATTTTCTAATTTTAAGTAATCAAATTACTATCATAAATTCTTAAAACCTCAATTTCTTATAAAATTTTCTATCCAAACAAAACATATTTTGCCATAGAACATTTCAAATCTCAATAAAAATGAATTACCCTCTAAAAATGCCCCATCCAAACACACTGTAAGGTTGCAACATTGACCAAATAGAAGAATTAGTCATAAGAAAGCACAAAGCTGGTAATCAAACTTCTACCATTGGCTTCTATTTCAAGAGACTATAAAATGCTGAATTTCCAAAACAATCAAAGAGACTCTAGGATTGGCATACCCAAATAATTTTTACCACTCAACTTATGTAGGGTGATTGAAGAGGTGCCTAATAAGGTATACTTGATCAAAAAAACATTTGGTAATGAAAATTTACAACCAAAAGAAGACGGGATCCTCATGGTTATAATTATAGATCATAGATATTGTTCATGGGGACTCTAAAAAGGGCCTACAAGTAGTAGAATAGAAAATGCAACAATACAATGTTCGGAAACAATTAGCCACTACCAGAACAGACCAGGACTCACTTCAATGTTATAGTTAATTCGGTGAGCTTATTAGAAGACCAAAATAACAGATTTAAAACACTGAGGAATAACATTGTATGGAAGAATAGTTCTACATACTCAAAATTATAACTTACAACTTCTCCACATCACATCCCTCTCTATAAAAGGGAAAAAGAAAAACATTTTACAAGTAATACTATCTTCTGATTATCTGTTAGCTATAAACTAATTCGAAATCATTACAAACTTTTCAATCCATAATCAACTAAGAAGCTCTCAATGCAACATAACATATAAAATGTTATAAATTTAACTTTAAATGCATTACAATAAAATTCTAATACTTTTTCAAGGTTGTCTGATGTGGACCCTCATGTTGTCGGATCAGAAGATGATGTATTAGTGGGCTTTAAGCAGACAAGCCCATAGTTTGGAGAGTTTATGAGCATAGCAAGAAGAGACGGAAAAAGGAAGAATGAATAGCTGCTTAGGTGGTAGTTAGTTAGAGTATGTACATATAGTAATGGAGAGAATGAGGGGAAATCAAATATCTTATCTTTAATGATCCATAGGTAGAGAGAGAATATCTCTTCTCTGAGGAGCATTACTCTAGATTTCATTGTATGAGAGCTGTTGTGACTGCTTTCTTCAAAATCTCAAATGCTGCAGCAGCCTCTGCTCTCCATAGAAATCTGTCCTTAGTCAACTCTGTTAGTGGCTTAGCAATCTTGCCATAATTGGCAATGCACTTCTGATAATAACCTGTTAACCCAAGGAATCTCCTAACTCCTTTTACATTCACCGAAACAGGCCAATTCACTTTCCAACTTGTTAGGATCTATTGCCACCAGAAATTATAAGAGATCACATGACCAATATATTCAATTTGCCTTGTTCGAAGCCTCATTTCTTTTTATTAGCAACAAACTGATGCAACTTTAACACTTGGAGAACCAAAACAAGGTGCTGTAAATGTGACAGCCAATCCTCACTGTACACAAGAATATCATAAAAAATACCAAAACAAACCACCGCAAGAAATACTAAACATCTCATTCATAATGGATTGAAAAGTAGCAGGTGTATTTGTTAATATGAATGAGATGACCAGAAATTCATTATGCCCTTCCAAAGTCCGTCTTGTGAACATCTTTCTCTTTCATTCTTATTATGATAACCAGATTTGAGGTCAAGTTTGGAAAAATATCACTGCTCAAAATCATCAAGTAATTCATCTACCACTGGAATAGGGTATTATTCTTGCACAGTGACCTTATTTAATGCCCAATAAGCAGTCCACATCCGCCATGAATTGTTCTTCATTTTGACAAATATAGTAGGGCTGGAAAACAAAACATGAACCATTGCGAATTACTGTCACTGTAATAAGGACTGAATCTGTTTTTTCATCTCATCTTTCTGATAGTGAGGATATCTATATGGATGGATGTACACTCACTGGAGCTGCTCCTTGGTGTAAGATGATTGAGTGGGCAACATTACCAGTTTTGGCTCTTCCTAACTTCTCAATTCCATTTTAGATAGAATGTGATGCTTCTCCTGAATTGCCTTTGGATTTGAGGGTAAATGTTGAGGCAATCATATGACCTGAGAAGATGCTATCATGGAGGGATAAATTCGAAGAGGGACAATATACAAGGGAATGGTTAATTGAAATGGAAGGGAATGTCAGCAGAAGATGCCACATGGGAGAATGAATTGTTGTTGAAAAGTCAGTTTCCAGATTTTAGCCTTGAGGATGAGGCTGACTGAAGGGGGGAGAAATGATGGAATACAGCATGTGGAACCTAAGGCTACTGGATCAGAAGATTACTTATTAGTGGATTTTAAGCATGACAAGCCACAGTTTGAAGAGTTTATGAGCATAGGAAGAATAAATAAAAGGGGGAGATGAGACAGCTGCTTTGGTGGCAGTTCGTTAGAATATGCCACATCGTGATTCAGGGTATTACGTATCTTTTCTGTTAGGACCAAAAGTGGTTAGTCAGAGAGAATAGCTCTTCTATGAGGAGCATTGCTCTGGATTTCATTGTATGAGAGATCAGTTTCTTATTGCTATCCAATATCATTTTATTTCTTTTTCACTAGTTCCAAGTCTGTTCTATCACTTACCTATAGGTAGTTGGATCCATTTTCCAATAGAATAAAATAGAGTAGATAAAATATAATTGAAAACAGATATTCTTTAAAAGATAAAAAAAGGACCAACAAAAAGAAAGGACACAGTTCTTTCTATATTTTATTTCCCCAACAGATAAAGACACTAATGTGAAGAAGTTTCTCAAAAACCACCGTCTTTCAGATATATGATAATGCAATTTTTTGAGAACATCGTTGACTAGAATATAGTTGCCAGTCTTTGCCAAGTTATTCATATATACAGACAAAGAAAGAAAGAAACTTATAACTACTCATTAAATTTGGACAAGTTCCAAACCTGAATCTGGCCACGGATTTGACCCAGCTTGAATTCCTGGGAACAAAAGCTTGTCAGAAGTTTATACAAGTTTCTTTCATCAATTTTGTAAAGAAAAAGTCCCAAAAAAGAACCTGATCTTCGAGAGCTTCCCTCAAGTGAGACACGAGACTAGTTCTAGATGACTCTATGGCTGTTAACTGCTCGATGCAGTCCTTCAGTACAGCATTATGCCCCTGGAGCTCGTCCACTAGTGCCGATCCACCGAATTGCCCTACTATGATTGAATTGCAAACAATATACAAAAGAAGCAATCAACAAGCATTCAAACGTAATTAAACACTTTAAGTAGAAAATACAAGGTAAATTGAAATTTTGGTCCCCTTATTTATTTTCCACTATTTTAGCCCTTAGATTTTAGAGAATTCATACTGTTATATCATCAATGTCGCATATATGTATTTTTTTTATTTTTTATTTATTTTAATTAATTATATTATTTCATGATAGTTCCTTAAATGAATATGTTAGATCTGGGGTTCAATTGGACCAAAATAAAACACAAAAGTTAGTCATAATTAACTTACAGTTGTCTTATGCAAATATACCATAGGATAAGGTCACAACTGTAACAGCTGTATTCACTTACAACTGTAACCAACTAATTCTTCCTAACTGTCACTATCTGGCACAGTTGTACTACTGTTGGTAGTGGAGAGATACAAAATGCATGTACACTAGCAAAGTGAGAGCACTCATGCATGAATCGTAAATTAACTATTAAATTCAATTAAATAGGCAAACAACTATAAGTAAATGATAATTTGACATACCTGAAACTATATCTTTATCTGCTTTCTCAAGGCAGTTAATAGCATTCCTGCATTTGCTCAATATGGCATCTTCATCTGCTTGCCCTCCATAAACAACTTGAAAAGCTGAAACTATTTTTTCCAAAGCATTCCCTGCAGATGGCCTCTGCAATGGATAAGAATAAAGCATAAGAATGTAATCAGCATGCAGAGCATATTAAAAAAGCAGGTGTATCAAATCATCTATATCAAGACAAAATTATAACCAGTTTCATGTTTGTAGGCTTCACATCTCGGCTAGTATTTTCCACATGCCTCCCAGCAAACTCTTCCTTAAGAATTTGACCACGAGAACCAAAGACTTTCCTATCTTCCCATATACCAATCTGTATAAAGGAGAAAAACATAACACGTGGAATTTCCACGCTGTGTTTCACATGATTTATTTTATAATGAATATTTAAACTCCAACTAACAACAAAAGTACTAGAGCTTTAGTTAATATGTATTATGCGGGGGAAAACAAGTCAAAATGCATGTTTCAAAATTTTTAAATAAGAATGAATTATTAAGTACCAGCCGAAGTGCCGCATTCCTGGCAAAATCATCTCCATTTTGAATCACATCTCGAAGAGCATCTGGAAGAACCTTCCAGAATTCACCAACAAATTCAGAACCCTTTCGCCTGCTGTTCTGTAAAATATCATTTGCAAGATACAGAAATGCCAATCTTTTCTCACGCGGAGAACCATGAAATTGCCTATCCCATGTTTCAACAACTTGTTTGGCTTTGTTCATATGAAAAATGCACCAATGTGACAAAGCTTTAACCCGTGTTAAGGATGATATTCGAGCAGCAGCAAATATTTATGCAAAAAAAAAATTGCATTAATATGTGTGAGTGCAAGAGTGTGTGTGTGGGGTAAAGAAAGAAATAATAGTTATATTATACTTCTTTACTAGCGAATATAGAATCCATATACAGCTCTGCATTTAGAAGGGAGGGATTAATCATTGTAATAAACTAAGAAGAGACAGGAGTATGCTTAAAAACCAGTTGAAGGAGTATTACACCCGTCAAAAATTTCTGGGCTCATGTTCCAACTTCCAAATGTAAAAACACAGATTATAATAGGTGATAGACACTCATGGATGAACTAACTCAAAAATTTGTAAACAGACAAAACAACTGCTTAAACAATACAATATTGAACATATATTATTGCCCATAAAATGATCTTGAAGGATACTCTCTATGCTCGTTTGAGAACCATTCAGCTTGGCTAGTTTTTCCACTAAAATTTGAGCATTAAATGTGCTACCCATCTTTCGATTTAGATTTTGGACGACTAATCAACTAGAATCTGAACTTTGATGAAAACCTTCAAATAAGAAAACAATGGAAACACCAAAATTAGGACAGAATCAGTCCCAGCAAAAAACTAACATAATATATAAAAGATATAGATTTTTTTATTGATAAACAGCTACATGAATCAGCAGAACACATACATTAAGCAAATTAGATGAAGTAATCCTTCATAATAAAATAATCCGGCTAAATGTAGTTAAAATAGTCACAAACTAATGTATCTTCCCAAAATGATAATCATATTCATATACATCAAATGCGTATGTTGTATGGACCATAGTTGCCTGGTTCACAATAATCCAGGCTGATAAGTGCGTAGCTAACTTTCCTAAATATGGCACATGAGGGGTATACTAGGTTGCTATTTAGGTTTGTGGTACGTTTTAATATATTCATTGGTAAACTGCCAATATAAAAATAATCCATAAAAGTTAAAATTTACATAAAAGTAATATCAAAATACATATTTATTTGTTTACATTTTATTTAAAATCCAAAGATGCTGTTGTATTCAAGTTAAATATATATACTTCAAGTTTTTAATTTTAAATTAATATCCATAATACCTAAACACACATGTATGCGTATATATTGATCAGTTTTAACCCTAACAATGGAAACAAGCTGCAATAACCAAAATATAAATAACAGTCTTGCAACTGGTAACCCCACCACAGAGAACCACTTATTAATGATGCAATCATCCACTAAAGATTCACTAATATCTCCAATTCCCCCTTCCCCTCACATATTCCCATTGCAGACAACAGATGCTCTGCTATTTTAGCATTACAATTAAAACACCAGCATTAGTGCCATCCAAATGTCAATGCCTCAATCAATGGTTGTGTCTCAATACATGTTCCTCAACAAATTGAAATGAAAACACACTGCAAACTAGAAAGGCCCCAGATCCCTATTTGTTAAGAAATACCCACAGATTTAACATGCATCCAGAGCCAAGAATTCCAAAAGCTAGTTACGAATTGGACCTTCAATTTAGATCATTTATAAAATGTAAAATATGGAAAAAATCTTTTCATGTTCATACTCTAGGTTTCTGATACATCAAAACAAAACAGACCAATATGTACCATTAATTTGAAATTTACATATCCCCGTCTGAAAATATGTCGATAAAAGTTCAAATGTACAGATTAGGCAATTATTTAGAAGCACTTAAGAACTTAAAATAGTAAATAATTTATTTATTTACTTATTTATTTATGCAGCCCTCACTTCATTGACAAATGCAATATGTCTCCAAGAACACAAGCTAGAAGTAACAAGGGTTTAGGCAAACCAGACTGAACTTTAGGATTATGCAAATAAATCAAATAAGACTTTCCCTATATATATAATATTTTAAAAGATGGATAGACATAAACACGTAGGGCATTAATAAATATTACATTTATAGAACTCAAGGTTTTAAATTGCAGCTACCATACAGTTGCAGTTGCAGTTGCCTTGAGATTACCTAAATTGTGATTGATGCGGCCACAATTGCAGTTGTGATGCAGTTGCAGAGATCTCCAAAACCATTATACTGTGCTTGCAGACCGTAATTTAAAACCTTGACAAAACTAAACTGAAATTAGGAAATTTTTAGTTCAAAATAAACCGTAAAAATCAAAAGAAACAGTTCGTTGTAAAAGTAAAATTAGCATAGAAATCTAACCAAATAAGCCTGTAAGGATATGAGAGAAAAGTCTAGGTAACCATAGCCACAAGGCCAGGCAAACAAACAAAAACAGACAAATGAACTATGCTTAACAAGATCAAACCGTTTAATATCTAATCCATTGGCTGATTAGTTCTTGCTTTAATTATAAACTTGCAATGTAAAATAGAATTTTAATACAAAGATGTAATGCTATTAAATTATGCCTTGATCACATGAAAGCTGATATGGCCATTTATATACAATCAGATACAAAAATATAAATAAAAGTACAGATGTACATGCACACAGAGGACAGAACAGAAGCACATATGGAGACTTATGCCACAGACAGACACATGCCTCCCAATCTTAATGATATCAAATCACAAGCATGGATGCACAGAAGGAAAGAACACCAGCACACGTGGACACATGTAATAGCCACACATGCTTGCCAATTTTGATGACATCAAAGCACAAGCATGGATGCACACACTTGGCAATATCAATGACACCAAAGCACATAAAGGAAAAAAAGGTATGCAAATCATACAAGTAAACACAGTCAGTACAGAGATGCAAAAGTGACCAGCTCCAGAAATAACCCTAATTATCCACTTTAACACATTAAGTTTCCTTACAAGCTGCTTAAAGTTCACAGATGACAACCATTATGTCAAAAAAATATATATATACAGAACAAACATGTAAGTGTTGTTATTGCTATGACACAGTCACACGAACTTAAAGAGAAAGACACAAACAGATGCATGAGTGTTTAGGGTTCAGGCCACACAGAAAACAAGAATATGACCACATCAGCACACACGTGGTGCTTAGGGTTTATGGCCACAGGGCAAGGACTCATCGAATATGAAACAAACAATAGCAAAATCCGACAGTAATCTTACAAAAACAAAACAGAGTTTTTGAAAGAGTTTTATAAGCTTCACAGGAATTTTATAAGTTTAATACTTCCATTATACACGAGTTCATCAATATATATCTTTCCACGAACCAAAAGAACAAAAAAAGGTACACAGCCGCAAAACAATCCTCTTTTGTCCAGTGATTAACTAAACAATAAATAAAAATTACACATATAAGTATGTAAAAACAAATTAAAATAAAAATCACATCTTAACCCAAATCGACAGAAACCCCAACCAATTGTCGCATACCAGAATAGACAAAGCGATTTTTAAAAGGTAAAAAGAAAAACAAAAATCAGTACTGAAAAACGAATTGAGATTCCAAGAAGTGGCAGATACATACATACATAACAGTAGGAAGGAAGAATGCGGTTGAAGAGAAGCAGAGAATGAAGCAACGAAGAAGGATTCGCACGGTGGTGAGATTCTCCGGTAACAGAGAGAAGAGTATTTTGCAAACGAAACTGTTGTTTCAGTTGCAGAGAGTTGTAGCAAGGTTTAAGTTCGGCTTTGAGTTTGGGTTTGGGATTGTGCGGGCGTGGCTTTTATACGGCAGCGAGAGGCACCCACAATACAATGTATAATCACACAAGAAAGGAACGAAACGAAAGTTTCGTGTGTAGGGAGGTTCACTTTGGGAGGGTGAAATTTATGTTCCCTGAATTACCCCTTGCCCTTCCTCCGAAATTAATCGAATTATCCGCTCCAACGTCGTCGTTTCAGTAAACGCCCTGCGTTCTTATTCTTATGTATTTGTGAGTCTTACCTTTTCTTGAGCCTTTCCCCGTTTATTGATATCTTGAATTGAAACTTCTTTGCAAATAACTCCCGTCAAACGGCTGTAAAAAAAAAAATTCATAACTGCTACTAATATTATATCCTTTAATTAAAATTAGTTTTACAACATATATTCATATTTTTCAACTTCTTTATTATCTTTCTTTCTTTTCTATTTTTAAAATTTTTAGGTTTCACATTCCTCATATACATTTTATTTTTATTATAATTATGAAAAAAAATATTATAGTGAAGTTTTTCCGTCACTTAAGAGGAAAGTTGAATTCTCTATTGATTTGATGTTAGGAATAGGACTAATGTCAATGACTTCTTACTGGATGGCACCACCAGAGTTGGTAAAATTGAAACAACAAATAGAAGAGTTATTGAATAAGCAATTCATTAGACTGAACATATCACTTTAGAGAGATAGAGGTTTCAGACTGTTAACCATCAAGAATAAATACCCATTGCCCATAATTCATGACATGATGGATCGGCTACATGGTGTTGCGATGTTCTCCAAGATTGACTTAAGGTTAGGGTACTATTAGATTTTGGTGAAAGTTAAAGATGAGCAAAAGACAACTTTTAGATCTAGATATGGTCACAACGAGTATGTGGTGATGTCATTCGGTTTATTATAATACATCCTACCTAGGGTTGGATGTGTATTAATGCAAGAGAAGAAAGCGGTGACTTATGCCTCTAGACAACTGAAGACTCATGAGAGGAATTATCCTACCATGACTTAGAGTTGGCACTTGTGGTATTTTCTTTGAAGATGTGGTGGCACTACTTGTATAGGGCCAAATTTAACATATTCAACGACCATAAGAGCCTGAAATACTTGTTTGATCAGAAAGAGCTCAACATGAGACAAAGGAGATGGATAAAGTTCTTAAAAAACTATGACTTTCAGCTTATGTATCACCTTGGGAAGACAAATATAGTAGTTGATGCCTTGAGTAGAAAGACAGTTAGCGTGTCAGTTTTGACGGTGAAGGAGTTGGAGCTTATTAATAAGTTCATAGATTTGAATCTTTGTCCAAAAACTTCTCCAAGACTGATTTGTTGTGGTAGGCTAGTGGTGCCAACGACTTCCTTGGATGATTAAAGAGAAACAAGTTTCAGATGAAAACTTGAAGAGTATTATGGAGTCCTTGGGTACAGATAAATCTAGAGATTTTGTAATGGGGTTAGATGGGATCTTGAGATTCAAGGGTCGAGTTTATATTCCAGCTGATAGGGAATTGAAAAAATTAATACTTGAAGAAGGACAAAAGAGTAGACTTAGTCTGCACCTTGACATGACTAAGATGTATAAGAACCTAAAGGAGTCATTTTGGTGGCCCAATATGAGTTTGTTGTTGCTTGCCTGACATGCTAGTAAGCCAAGATAGAATATCATAGATCAGGTGGTAAACTTCAACAGTTGGAAGTTTCTGAATGGAAGTAGGAGAGCATAGCGATGAATTTTGTCACCCACTTGTTGCAGTCAGTGAGAGGGCATGATTTGGTATGGGTAATAATGGATAAGATAACCAAAAGTGTGCACTTCTTGCTAGTGGATCTGAGGATCTCCATGGAAAATCTAGCACAACTATATGTCAAGGAGATAGTGAGGCTACATGGGATACCTTCAAACATTGTGTTGGACAGAGACCCAAGGTTCACTTCTCATTTTTGGAAAACTCTACAAAAGGCTCTAGGGACTAGGTTAAGACTCAGCTCTACCTATCACCTCCAGACCGATGGGCAGTTTAAGAGGACTATTTAGTCAATAGAGGACATGTTGCGGGCATGTATCTTAGATCACTTGGGAAGTTGGGATGAAGTGTTGCCTTTAGTGGGGTTCACCTACAACAATAGTTATCACGCCAACATTGGGATGTTACCTTATGAATTCTTGTACAGAAAGAAGTGTAGAACCCCTCTTTGTTGGTATTAGGATGGAGAAGGGATTCTGGTGGGACCTGAGTTACGACAGTAGATCAATGAGAAGATGAAGTTGATTCAAGAAAGAATGAAAGTTTCTTAGAGTTGCCAGAAATCATATGCTGATCATATGCATTCTTTCTTGATCAAGCATGTTTTTATAGAAATTTATTAAAATTTTTAATAAGATTTTCTTTTCATTATCTAAATTATTACAAAAGAGGACAATTTTAATTTTGATGGTAATTATAAAATTTGAAGAATGCTTTATTACAACACCTATAAGTAAACCATGTGATTGAGATTTTTCTTTTTGAGATTATGTGTGATGTATCTAATTATGTCTTAGGGGCAGTTTTAGGACAAAAAATTAACAAAATTCCCTATGTTATTTATCATGCTTAAAAAATTCTTGATATAGAAAAAGAACTTTTAGCTATTTTATTTGCATTAGATAAATTTAAATCTTATTTATTTGGTTCTAAAGTTATTATTTACACTAATCATGAAGCTCGATTTATTGAAGAATCCTAATTCTAAACTTAGATTAATTAGATGAATGTTTTTATTGCAAGAATTTTGTTTAATTATTTAGGATAGAAGTGACGCTCAAAATTTAGTAGCTGATTGTTTAAATAGAACTAAATATAATAATGATGATATTTATCCTATTTATGATGTTTTTTCTATTGAGCATTTGTATAATATTAATCATGTTGAGGTTGAATAAATTATAGACCATGGTTTGCTGATGTGGTTAAGTTTATTATTGTATCTACTTATCTTTTAAATATATCTAAAACACCAAAAGATAAATTAAAACACAACTAAATTTTTATTTGGGATGATCCATATTTATAAAAATTTTCTAATTATAATTTTATTAGAACATGTGTAAGCTTTTAATGTTCATCTTCTAAATTATTTCGAATTTCATACTAATGTACCTTCATGAAGTTCAAACAAAAATATGCACTACTTTAGGCCTTCCTTAGGAGATACTATTCAAGAAGTTGTATTACTGTAAACCAAATCTCAACTATGAGAGTATAATAATATATGATATCATTCCTTTTTTAACTTACATTCATATGACACATATGCTTTCTTAGAAATCTTAGTATTCTATCGATACAATAGTTGAACTGTATGTCATGTTTATAAGATCAACTGAAGAAATTATCATGTTTCTTAATCCATCTCCCACAATCTCTTCATCAAACTCTCAACTCATCGCTTCCAAAAAATCGATAGTTTATTTTAGTGGATTTTTTTAACGTGTCACCATAAAAGAATCTCCATAGAGTTTTAGCATTGTATACACAAGGTTTTTTTATCTCAAGAAAAAGATGATTGAATACAATTGGTCTTTTAGTCAATTATTTCACAAAGATGGTGAAATATTAGATTATGAAGACTACAAAGAGATAACAAAAATCAACTGCAAACAATATATACAAGTTATAAATGACAAACTTTTACATGACTCCATACAAATCAAAACTGACTTTAATGTGCAACAAATGATCAAACGTTGGAAAAAATCTCAAACAATACATAAAAGTATACAATATAAACAGTCGTGAGTCGTGGAGAAAGATTAAATTTTTTTATCGAAACTAAAGATTAATTATACAACAACTAAAAAAAATTGGCGAAATATCAAAAACATTGACAACAAAGAAAAAATATAATAATAAAAATATAATACATTAATTTCAATTTTATTTTTTATTTATCTATTTTATAAGTTTCAAGATATGTCTTTTAATTAATTTATATTTTTGGTCTTTCAAGTTTAATGAATCTATTTTATTTTAATTAAAATTTTATAAATTGAATTTAAATATATTTATTATGTTAATTATGTTTTTTAACCTTTATTTTAATATTCACAATTAATTATTTAATA
Source organism: Macrotyloma uniflorum (assembly GCA_016859785.1). Lineage (NCBI taxonomy): Eukaryota > Viridiplantae > Streptophyta > Magnoliopsida > Fabales > Fabaceae > Macrotyloma > Macrotyloma uniflorum. Next base: position 2,119,757 of record BDMB01000033.1, read on the forward strand.
TGTTCATAAAATATAAATATTTATATTTATTACATTAACTGAAACTAAAGTACTAAAAAATATAAACAAATAAATTTTAAAAAATTATGTAAACTAATCGTTCAACATTGTATGACTTTAGTTAATTTGAAGTATATAATAAAGTAGTGTTATGAAAAACTATTTCAGTCGTGCTTAAAATATAACTTCTTCTATATAAATTGTAATTTTGACTTTAATATAAAAAAAAAAATTGAAATCATATTTTAAAACATAACTTCATTCAAAATATTTTGACCGAGGTGGAAGTTATATTTGAAAACATAATTCTTTTATATAATATCGTTTTTTTAAACATAACTTATCAGTGGAAGTTATATTTGAAAACATAATTCTTTTATATAATATCGTTTTTTTAAACATAACTTATCAATTTTTAAAAATTTTATTGATATTTGTAATACACTTTCGCAGTGCGGTTTGGTTCGATTTTTTGTTAAAATATATCCGAATCAAATATAAAAATTATTTGCTATTCGGTTTAAAATAAAATAAAATCTGAACCCATCCAAATAAATTTTAACGGTTTGATTTGGATTGATTTTTGCGGTTTTTTATTTTATTTTTTTTAACAAAATAAAATCACAGTAATGAAGTTTTTCCAGTAAAGAGAGATGCGTTTAACAAAATATAAGCTGGAACAAATAACAGATGAATATTACTTAAAAAAATAATAATCTTAGTAAAAACAAAATTAATTGAAATAAGAATCATAAACCCTAAACTGAAATGAAACCAGGGAAAAAATAGATCATTTATTCAATGAAAATTAAAGATGAATCATAAGACAAATTGATGTGGAATTAAAATAAAAAAAATGAACAAAGGAAAGAATAAGAAAAGAAATATATTAATGAGTTTAAGTAAGGAACTTTAAGATGCTTCTAATAAAATAAAAGTTATAATAAATAAAAATAGGTTTTTTTTTCAAAATAAAATTAAAAATAAATATAATATTATTTAATAATTACGGTTTTTTTAGATCGATTTTCAGTTTTTTTTGGCTTGGTTCAGTTCTGAATTTCCCTACCCAAAATATATAGAGGAAAAAGAACATGCACATACGATTTTAATTTTTCTTTAAGAAAATCCTAATTAAGTATAACTTACCGAATAAATTTCTAACGTGTGATAAGGTGCCTTTTTTATACTCTTAATCTTAATAACCATTGATATATAAAATCAATAGTCAGAGATCAGTGCTGTAGAGGATCAAGTGCAAATTCGATTCGCATGTCAAAATTTATATTTATTCTATTCTTTTTCTCTCTCTATTTTATACTAGTATTATACTGGTCTTCCCATTTATATTTAACTTCAAATCCTAAAATTAAATAGCAAAAAAAAGAATGAAAAAAAAAAAACGAATAAGAGAGAAGGTGTGAAAGTGATAACCATTCTGAATTGAACGAATGAGTTGATTTAATTTATCCTGTGTACAAACAAAAGCTAAAACAATTGACAAGACCAACAAGCATCACGCTGCATCTTCTAATAAAATAACACCATCACCAAAGCAAAACAATAATTCCTGATTTCAACATGCAGGCTACGTGCATTGCACTCACGCCTTAATTAATTTCCTTCTCGCATCATACATCATCATCATCATCTCCATGGATCGATCTTCTTCTGCTGTTTTGGACTTTTATTTATTTTTGCTTCACAGTAAAATTAAAGAGTATATATACGTAATATAATGTAAAGATAAAAGTGGGGTAAAACGATATGTACTGTGTGGTGGGAAATTCGCAGGTGGTAAATCATGTTCTCCTTCTTCCAATGGACTGGTGAGGCTTACCATCAAACAACTCTTCAATGTAAGTCTCTATGTCTTCAGCTTGGTACTTTATATACTTCTCTGTCTGTCTCCCTGGGTCGAAAGTCTGCGCGAACCTCCCAATGAATGACCGGTAAGCGGGGATAATAACTGCTGAGATCGAAACCCTAAGCTCCGACTGAAGCTGCTCATCCTTCACCACCCACGAGCTCTGCGTCTTGTGAATCTCGTCGAACAACGAGTTGAAGCTCTTGAACCTCTCCTTCAGCAATGGCTTGTGGACCTTCCCGTTCACATTCAACCCTTCGTGGTTCAGACACTGCAGCACCCTGTTCCACGTCTCCCTCTGGTAGTTCTTGTGGTAGTTTCTCAGCTCCGAGGACTTCTTCCTGATCCAGTTATCCCCCATAACCTTGCTCATCTCCCTAGAACCCTTTATCTTCTGCAGAATGTACCTCCCATTGTTCATCATGAAGAAGTTGCTCAGCGCCACCTCTTTGTACAGACGCGCCTTTCCCTCCAGGCTCGAGTCTAGCAAGTCCATCACCCTCAACACCTGTGTTGCGAACGGAGATGGCCCGTCGTTGTCCCAAGCCCCCTCCTTTTTGTGCTCTATAGGTCTGCTTGTGGAATCCGCACGCTCCATCTTTGCATGCTCGTAGAAAATCTGCTCTAGGGTTTCCTTGTAGTCCCCTACTATGTTGAGATAGTTCATGATGTAGCGTGTGAGGGGGTGCACTGCGCCACCCGGGACCGCGGTTTTCGCTGTCTCCAATTTAATGTGGTTCTCCAGGTCGCAGAAGATATGGACGGAAGCCTCGCCAAGTCTGAACTTGGCGATGATCATCTCATTCTTCATTTCCTCATTAGACTCTTTGGGAAATAGTACGTCCACATGCGGGATCACATCGCAGAGGGCCTCGTACATGTCGAGGAGCTTAAAGAGCTTCTCTCCTGCTCGCTTCGTCATGGCGGCACCCTCTGCAAAGTTGAGAAGCTGGATCACCACGCCGCGGGAGAGGCTGCTGAAGAGTCCCGCCGCCACGTTGGGGTCCTCGACGAAGACGGCCTCGACGAGCTTACGTTCGCCGGGGAAGTACACCGCCGCGCACTGCTTGAGCGTGTTGATCCAGGCGGGGATCATGTCCCTGGACAGAGTCTCCCACTGCACCTTCATCACCATCTCGTCTATACTGATCTTCTCTAATCCTAGCTTGTGGTGAATCTCCTCGAAGGCATTCCTCCGCGAGAGGATGTAGACCTGGCAGCACTCCGATTCGTAGCCGCCGGATAACATCTCGCTGGCGATCTTACTCAGGCCGACAATCGTCTCCTCCGAGTACCCCGGGAAATTCGTCTCTTGTTCACCACCTTCTTGATCTTGCACCACCTCTTGTTGTTGTTGTTCCGATGACGCCACATGCTGTTTCCATTTGTTATCGACGCTGTTCTGATAATTTCCTCCGGGATCCAATTCGGTTGGCATTCTAGATTCTTCCATCAGAAACCGGAAGTCCTCCTCTAGATACATCATCAAACGCTGGTGGATAGAGGTAATGCGGTTCATCATCGAGAGTTTTGCACCGTTGATCTTCTCCGGTTCTTGATCACGATGATTATCAGTCACCATTGTCATCAGTTTCGAAAACCGATTCGCGCAGTCCAACAACCACGAATCTTCCTCTGGCACCTCTCCCCATTTCGGTTTACCTTCACCCGCGTCGTATTTCATTATCTTCTCTTCCACCAGATCCAAGTACCTCTCAGCAAAGTCAGGAATCTCAAAGTTCTTCACATTTCTATTGTATTTAAGACTTCTAACGAATTGGTCAATCTCTTGAGAAAGTTTCTCGAGGCTCTTTGGAGTAGACGCAGCGGTTTCTTCTTTCTTCTCTTTTTCCTCCGCCGACGGTTTCTCTTGGGCGGCGGCACCGTCAGGTTTGGGATCGGAAGGAGGAAGCGTGTTACCGCCAGAATTGTCGACAGGGTCATCATTCTCCATGATGGATGTAGTTAGTTATGACGACGGTTATGTTTTCCTCCTCGGCGAAAGAGATGATGATAGAGAAAAAGTGTTTACAGGTGACCAATGCCTATGCTGAGGAGAATAATACGTTTGTTGTCTTTTGATTTTAAAAATAATAATAGAATAATTGAATATTTTTTTCTGTCCTTTTATTGTGAGGGTTGAGTGGTTGACCGTTGACGTTACTCTTTTTTTCTCCTACGTCGTTTTGTTTGTGCATCTCACTAACTTCGGTTCGTTGAATTGATAGCGATGGGTAGTGAGGGGGAGAGAAAGAGAGAGGAACCTTTGCGCTTTTATTATTGCCTTGTTTGTCGGAGACGGTGCGTAATGCGCGCCACTCAAACCAACGAGCCGGTTCGGATCTCAATAATAAGACGCGGAGCCGGGTCGGATCCAAACCCGAGAAATCTCTATGCTACGCGTCATGCCAAACAAAGAGTGATTGAGATTTGAGACAACACTCAGATCCGGCTTAACAGGACCTGAGTTAGATGAACTTGATAACTTCAAAAAAGAAAATAGAAATTGAAGTGACGAAGATAGAGATAGAGATAGAGATCGAGAGAGAATGAGATATAGCGGAGGTAGAACGAGGCGAATCCTGTTGCAACCGTTTCTGGTTTTGTGTGCGACGGTGACTGGTGTGGGATTGTTGATGCTGGCGCTTAGGCCGTTGGATCCTCCAATCACGGTCGATTTTGCGAGGGATTTCGAGCTCGGACATTCGAACAGCTCGAGGCTCGATGCCGGCGGCGCGGGCTTCGTCAGAGAGAAACCGTGCGCAACGGTGGAGGAGATGGGGAAAGATTTCGAAAATGGTGTTGCTGGGAAGGAAACGCTGAGAGTGAGGAGAATTATCGAGGATCACTTCGTTCTGAACGGTAGTTACTTGTTCTGCGTTTGATTTACCATTTCTGTGAGTCTCTCTGTTTTAAGGAACGATTATCAATTGTTTTGAAGTTTCTCTTTTAAGGCGTGGAGGATTTAAATTAATATTAGGCGAGCTTGGTGGTACTTAGTAATTTTATTTCCAAGTTTCTGTTGTTTGTTTTGGTTGAAGGTGCCAAATTTCTAAGAGCGGTCTAAAGGAATGCTTTAATTTAATATAACTTGTTTAAGAAAAGGGTCTCTTGTTTGACGACAAATTATGCAGAGTTTTGATACTTCGTAGTTTTTGTGTTTGTTATTATAGTGTGCCAGTTTTTGTGTTCGTAGTTTTAAGTAATTGTTATTTTCTTTATTTTTTTTTTATAAGCCGTTATTCTCGGTGTAGTTACACTTTTATACTTCTCATGTAAGAAATGCATTATCTTTCAGTAAAAATTTATAGAAACATATCTAATGTTTCCAATCGTCATACATCTTGTTTATTCTCAAGACAATTGCTCAGTTGTAAAAGTATGCACTTACTAGTTTATGGATCATGATTCTTGACTAGTACTTATCTAAGCTATTTTTTCCCTTTTCAATTTTATTTCCTGTTTTCTGAATGTAATCTTAATTTATAGTTGTGCACCTCTCAGAGAGATTCATGGCATAAATCTGTGAATAGGAATCATCTGCTTCTGCAAAAACAGTTCTTGAATCAGAAGATGTTGGAACTTTTGTTGCAGGTGCTTCGAGAATCAGGGATTTGCCTCCGGAGCAGTTCTGTAGTCATGGATTTGTTCTGGGAAAGACTGCCGAGGCAGGTTTTGGGAATGAAATGTACAAGGTCTTAACTGCTGCAGCACTGAGTATAATGTTAAACCGGTCCTTGATCATTGGCCAAACCAGGCATATTGGTTCTTTCCCAAGCCTTTCTTTTTCATTTTTAAGAGTTAATATTTTTATTATAGATGCATGAAGTCCTAACTAGTAGTTATTTTAGGGTTACTTTGGTGGTATCTCTTTCAAAATGGGGCTCCAAACTCATGGATTATTTCTGCTTGAAAAATTCTGTAGAAAACTAATATCTGAATCAATCACCCTCAATCTTAAGGAGATACCTAAGTTACCTTTAGAGCATTTACTGGCTATGCTTCTTATATAAATGTGTTAATTTTTTAAAGCATGTGTTGACATCTTGTTCCAAAAACAATTTGGCAATATTTAAATGTCAACCTATATTCATCTTTTGACACATTACATATGATTACAGCCACTCGGATATGATAACTTAGCAGTCTACCATTGACGGATTTGTGAAACTGCAATTTAGTGTCTATATTTATCTTCCATTATCTGATTGCCACCTTGGCCGTATATTTCAGAGGCAAATATCCTTTTGGGGATTACATTTCTTATTCCAACTTTACCTTTACAATGAACGAAATAAAACATCTGTGGAGACAAAATGGTTGTGAAAGCAAATATGGGAGGCAACTAGTTATGAGGACTGATGATTTTGAAAAGCCAGCTCAAACAAATGTTCTCTGTAGCAATTGGAAGGAATGGAAGCAACCTATCATATGGTAAACTGACATTGTTTTTCTACTTATTAGTCTTTCAAGCATCATATAATGACTATGAACCTTATATTGTAGGTTTCAAGGAACCACAGATGCCGTGGCAGCTCAATTTTTCTTGAAAAATATACACTCTCCGATGAGGATTGCTGCTTTTAATATATTTGGGGATCCTCAAGTCCTGGGATCTCAGCCGAATGTATTTGGAGAGATCATGAGAGTCCTCGTATCCCCTTCAAAAGATGTCGAGGCAGCTGTCAATTGGGTTATTGGTGGTGGGGAGAATCCTGACATCTCATTGCATATGCGGATGCTTATGAATAGGTAATTTATAATTAAACTCTAATATCGTTGAATGGGTACTATCATGCTTGATTAGGTAATATATAATTAAGCACTAATATCATTGAATGGGTACTATCATGCTGGATTAGGTAATATATAATTAAACTCTAATATCATTGAATGGGTACTATCTTGCTTGATTGAGGAATGAGGCTGGTGAAGCCTACTGTTATATAGTCAGGTTTCTTATTTATTTACCTTACCTATAAGTATCGAGTGAACTAGGTGGTAGCTTTAATGCTAAGAATTGAAAATCAGAATCTATCTGATAACTGCATTGGAAAATGATGCCAAACACGTAGCATAATTACATATAAATATCCCTCACACATATTAGAACATCATCAATGGGAATTTCTTACAGGAGTTCTTTATCAATAAAAGTATTATTTTAATATGGATCCCACAAACATTAGTTCCTTAAAATTGAAGAGAACTGTTTATATAAGGAACGTTCTTTAATTTTAAGGAACTATTTGTGGGACCTACATTAAAATAATGTTTTTATTGATAAAAAAATTCTTCTAACGCTCTTAGAAGCTAAGGAAACATTTGATATTCCTTCTCAACTCTATCTATTTTGACATGAATCAAATTATAATTCGGAATAACAACAAGATGTCGTGGGTTTGGGATTGGTATCATTATTCTTGTTTCTCCCCCCCATACCTACACAAGATGTCGTGGGTTTGGGATTGGAATCTTTTTAATTTTTTTAAAGGACATAACACTTTTCAATGTTTTTTTATTTCATTTGTTTCATGCGAGTCATGTCCGCCTTAGATAATATTTGTTTCACTATGTTTTCGTTTCATTCTTATAATCTTTGGTCTTTCACTCTCCACTATGTTTTGCGTCTACAATCTTCACTATAACTTGACGATAGTGATGACTTTTACTAAGATTGTAATTTGTTTCTTTTCTTTTGTAATTATAATGAACTTATTTTTGTTTAGTATATTATTATATTATTAAAAAATATATAAAAAATATTATTTTATTGAAATCCTGTTCAAACCCAATTAAACCTCTAAACCTTGAACCCATATCTTTACTGGTTTAGTTTTAAGAACATTGTTTTAACCCTAACATGAGAAAATATTAGTATTTTAAATATGGCATCATATGAAATATATGATTGCCTTCAACTCCTCTTCCTTCTATATATGTCTATAGTATATTTTTTATTAGTATAGTATATATATTTATGGCTGCATATTTGTTATTATAATAAGAAACTAATTATGATTTATTGTAGTTTATCATATAATTAGACAAAGTTAGTAAATATTAGATACACTGATTGGTTAGAAGCACTATTAGATACGCCGATTGGTTAGAAGCACGAACACCTCAGTAGAATAGCTTGTCACCCTATCCAACGCACCACTCCTCAACCTTGTCCCAATCAAAAATTATTTTTTTCAACTCAGATACCTCTTCGACACGGTTTGAGCATAAGTAAAGAAAGTAAACTGACATTATTCTTGGCTAAACACTTTCTAGACACTACTATAATAAAATAAGTACAAAAAAGGAGTTAAAAGAAAATAAACTATATTAGAAATAATGCATGAGCCATTTTTTTCTGCTTGTTTCCTCAAGACGTAACTACTTATTTAAACTATTAAGATACATGTTTCTTATTTAGAATCAATTGTGAGAGCTGTTATTATGTGGAAACTATAGCAAATTTGTTTTTAGAGTGAAAAATATATAAACCTTAACTCTTAATTGAGATTTTTGTACGTTGATTATATCTATCAGTAGTGTCACCGTGTCCTATATTTTGGACAGTAGCCGTGTCCTAGTGTTAGTGCTGTGTCCGGTGGGTGTGTGTGCTTCTTAACTAATCACTAGTTTTAGGTATTACTATTAACGACTGTTATGTTAATGAGCTTCTGTTTTAAGAAAATATAAACTTGATATTGATGATATAAGGGGCAAGGTTATGATCATGGGTCCAATATGAAGGGTGAAAATCAAGGAGTGCAAAAAAGATTGTTGAACGTAAATGCTATAGCATTTTATACATGATGCAGATGTCATAATTTGAACTTATTTTTATGCAATATGAGATTTATGTTCTAGATTTGTTTATTCTTGAAGTTTTAATATTTTTATTATTTATTTGTGTCATCTATGAAACTATGAAAATTTTCGTAAGACATGGATGTAAATTTTCTATTAAATCACTATCTTAAACACGATGGGAAAGAATTGAAAGTGTGAAGAGAATAAAATTTCAAGTACCGAAGAGATGTTTTGATTCAATTATCAATATCTTGTTAACATCCTAAATTAAAAACTGAAGTTGTGTTTAACAACTTATGAGATTGAAAGTTTTGAATTTTTACTAGGAATGAAATTTTGGTATGATATTTGTGTGCTATTAATTCTGTTAGTGAGATTCTACCATATGTAGATATGTGTGTATAGATATTGCTATAGATTGAGGCCTTATTTATTGTTTATTTAAAAAATTATGGGAAAAATGGATTTGCATTGAGTTTGGTATCTACCAAAAAAATGGCCATTGAAATGTGAAGGTAGAGCCTAAATTTTTTAAAAACGAAAAATCTATAGAAAGTCATAATTTGATGATAATATTAATGAAGAGATCATATAACACATTATGTTTAAGAATATTTTTTATTGAATATTTTCTTTAGATATCAGATCAGTCTATTTCTTCTATTGAGATTTGATTTGAACAAATTTTAAAATATGAAATCATTTTTTATTTTATTTTATTTGAATGTAAAAATTTTAAAACTTTAAATGAGAATGAATTGCAAAATACTGTCTTAATCTTTAAAAGTTTATAAGTTTTAGTGAACACTGTGATATTGATGGTCTTGATTTATTTTAGAAATGAAAGTATTACGAGAAGAAATTAGCACTGCGTCACAAATATTAGACTATATCAAAAGATAGGATTCTTTTTCGAATGTCTGCATTGCTTATAAAATATTATTAACAATACCAGTAACTATGGAGAAAAGTTTCGTAAAATTAAAATTGCTTAAATCATATCTTAGATCAAGAATGTTACTAGATAAATTGAATAGATTAACCATCCTATCTATTGAGAGTGAAATGCTAGAATTGTTTGATTATAAAAATTTGTTCTCAAAAAGCTAGAAGATTAATATAAGGATTGATAATTCGTATTACATTAAACTTCTATAAAAGCTTTGTCTTAGGCTCCAAAACTTCTATAAGCGGCCAGCCAAGAAGTCAAACAAAATATTTTAGCATATTTTCTGCAATCTGTGTTTCCATTTCCTCATGCTAATATCCCTATCACTTTGACATCTTTGAGTACTGTGTGCCCATTTAGCTACCTGGTAAATACGAAGAAAAGGTCTGAAGAATACATCTTAGATGCATAGACTCTGTGGATGTTCAGGCATTCAAATAGCCATCTAAATGATATTCTGTTTGAAGATATCAAATAATATAGACTCTTGAATGGCATAACAGTATCTACAAATATGCAAATAACATAAAAAGCAAAAAGCATAAAACGAAAAGCCTTGCCTTATAATAAAATAGCATTAGGTATTTTTAAGCCTTGAGAAAGGCACAAGATGTATTACATGCATATTTGACACATTATCTACGTAACATCCCCACTTCTCTGTTTTTTCTTCGTTTTTTTGGGATAGGAATGGGGTTCAACCTTCTCGCAGGATGTTTTTAACTGATTGATGCTTTTCTGTCATTTTTTAAGGTCCATAAGGGCAGTACAGGCTGCATTACATTGCATCAAAAAAGCCATACAGAGTCAGCACCTAATGTCAAGACCAAAGGTGGTTGTGGTGTCAGATACACCTACTCTTGTTGTAAGTATCATGCCTAACATAAGCGAATTTGCACAGGTAAGTTCTCGGTTCATTCTGTGAATCTTTTGAGTACAACAATATGCCTTTCTTAATTATTATTATTAACAATGGAAATTACTGCTCTGAAATTAGAGCTCTCTATCTGTTGTAGTAAATAAATTTTCGTAATTAGCTAGTTATTGTTTACTATCTGACCATCAATTTGGGTGCCTTTTTTACCAGGTTCTTTATTTTGATTATGAAAAGTTCAAAGGAAATATCTTCGAAGGTTTGCCGAAGAAAGATTTTAGAGTGAAGGATTGGGGTCCAGCACCCAGATGGGTTGCTTTTGTTGATTTTTTTCTAGCATCTCGCGCTAAATATGCTGTTGTCTCTGGAGCTCATCGTCGTGTTGGAACTACCTATGCTCAGTTAATCGCTGCACTGGCTGCAACACGCAATCTGGGTACGTGAACTGCTTGCACCCCTGCATTATTTGATTTTATTTGTTTCTTGAAACATACCACTGAAGCATCTGCAAACTGTATTCTTCAGGAGAGAACTCGGGAAGTTTTTCATTTTTGAGCAGTTTCCAAAGTAATATGTTGACTGAAGGCTTAAAGAATCAAATTGGTTGGGGCCATGTGTGGAACAGATATGCTGGACCTTTGAGTTGTCATAACCAGACCAATCAATGTGCTTTCACACCACTTCTCCCTCCTGGTTGGTGGGACGGCCTAATGCAGTCTCCTATTCCAAAGGATATTAATCGTCTTGCTGCCTATGGCATCAGACTGTCTGCTCTTGGCACAATTGATTACGATTCCCTTCACAATCACTGTAATTCAAGGAAAAATGTTGAGAGAACCATCACATTCAATTTGTAGCGTTTGGAAGTCACATACATTCTTTATAATATTAAACATAATAATTTATTAGTATTTAATTTATTGCGTCATTCTTTTTACTTTTTTTTTATTAGTTCATCTTCTATCAATCTAAACGTAACCAGACCAGTTATATAACTGTAAAAATGTAATTTTGAGTGCTTAAGTTATTACAACAAATGCACCTGGGTAAAGAAGAAAAATATTGAAACAAAGAGGGACAAAGGAGTTAATTGTTGATACAGACGAAGGACGCATCAATCTATCCTAATGATGACAATGTGAGGAAAAGCATGATTTTGGCTGATCTAGAGTCAAATATATAATTTGGTTAAAGGGAGAAACAGATATATAGAGTGATTGGAAATTATTCGCTTTTTGGAACTCTTTCTCGAACTGTCTTTTTTTTTTCTTATAACAATTCTCTCTGTATTTGCTACTACCTTTTTTTTTTAACTTTGTAAGAAATCTAGTCGTTGAATAATACTATACATAATTTTGACTCCTAATCAAGGTGGTTTCTTTAATACTAATTAAAATTTATCAATTGATTAGTTAAATTTTTATTATGATCATAAATTTAAATTATCATAATTTTACATTTTTTTCTTTTCTTTTTATTTTTAAGTGTTTTATTATTTATTCCATTCATGTTTTCATAATTTTATAGAGACGTATGGTAAAGAAAATGCCTATTCATTTAAAATTTTGGAATCTGCAGTCCATAGGTTATTGAAGCACAGAATCCAGCTGCATAATCTAGAATTACTTTTTCTTATTACAAAACTTTTAATGATTAGTGATTGACCGTCGTTGCAACCTTTATGTATAAACATGTAATACGTTGATATCAAATGATGATTCATAATGACCGTTTTCATTCATAGGTTGTCTTTACCTGGATTAGATACATTTTTCTTATCCAAGTTGTATGAAAAGTACCTTTACAAACCCAAACAGTACCTAACCAATCAATACTCCGAAACAAAAGTCCCAAACACATATCTACCCATTAGCCTACCACCTCTCCTAATCCTATCAATATTAAGAAGATAACCCTAGCTGAGATGCAACTTCAGAGAGATAAAGGTTATTATACTTGTCATGAAAAAATTTCACCAAGTCAGAACGAGCAGTATTTGATACTTCAAGTACAAGAAATTGATATTGGAGAATTGTAATCTGAACCCCTGGATAGTGGGCAAACCCGAAACTGCATCTTTCACAAGAGCACAACTTGTCTTATAATGCTTTAAACCAATGTTATGGACTTGACACACTGAAGCTTCAGAGTTCTATTAATGGCATGACGGTCCAAGTCTTATTAGATAGTGGTTCTAGTGAAGAAATTCTTACAACCATGATTGGCCCATTGTATGAATTACTCATTGAACCAATTTCCAACTTTCAGGCCTTGGTGGGAAATGGTAATGCCTAGTTGTTAAAGGGTTAGTCCTTGAGGTCAACATCAAAGGTCACTTATTGATACTACCACTGTACTTATTACTTTTTACAATTGCTGACTTAGTTTTGGGAGCTGCCTCAGTAGTCACATTAGAGCCTCGTATTTCTGATTAGAGTAATCTTACTTTGAAATTTTATTGGGAAACAAAGTTTTCACGTTCCATGGTGATCAACCAGGTCTACCTTATTGAAGGTCAGTTTAGTTACCTGAGAAGAATGCATCATATGCGTGTCATGGCTGAGTTATTCACCTTGTAATTTCAACAATCGAATTGTCCTCAAGATCAGGATTAGACTTGCCTACTGACATGGAACTAGAATTGGTTTTTCTTTTGCAAACTTACAAGGTGATATTTTCTGCTCCCTGAAGATTGCTTCCTTGAAGAATATGATGTTAGGATACGTGTTTAATTATTATGTAGAGAGGTGGATAAACACGACGCCTTTTTAACTCTCCAAAAATCTATTAAAAATGATTTTATTGAAAATACTCCTTTTTATAGTTTGCATTTTCGACGATTTTTATTTTCATAAATCATAACAATAATATATATAACTTACTAAAAATAAAAATGCAGTGATAAGACAAGGTAGTGAAAAGATGCAGATAAAGGACAGGGCCAGTGAGTGCACTACACTCGCTTTCGTCTCAATACACAAAAAATAAAACAGTATTTCCATATGCATGTTTTATTTGCTTTGAATTTTCGGTGAGGCCAAACTTTCTTCTTCTGTTGCCTTATACGAATTTTCTTTGCCTCCGGTGAAGTCACTCTACAGTTAGTAAGACTCTGTTTTTGTAGTCCCACATCGACCAATTACGTCCCAAAATGTTTGTTTATATACGAAAAGGGAACGCATTAGCTTGTCCCTTCGGGGACATCCGATAAAATTGGAACGATACAGAGAAGATTAGCATGGCCCCTGCGCAAGGATGACACGCACAAATCGAGAAATGGTCCAAATTTTTTTTTCTTTCTCCCTTTTGTTTTTTTAGTACTGGTAAGGGTTTCACTTGGAGACATAAACTTTTTCCTTATTCTTCCAATGTCTGCATTCGTAACCTATTGTTTGTGGCTTTTGTCTCATGATGATGAGAACATGGTGTGCGATAATATAAATTCTCTATGTCTCTACAGAACTGTATTAGAAACAAAATTAGTGTAAAAAAGTTATAATATATCCTGTTAAATATTTTTTAAAATTCCAATGTATGATTTTAAAACTAATTAAATAAAAAGAAGAATAGCTTGTCAAGTGAAAGTTAAGCAGGAGAGGGATGATGATTGAAAGTGTACATAAGAACACCTCTAATTGAACTTATTTTTAAAAGAATAATGTATTCAACAATTAAAGGTATTTAGGTCTTGTTTAATCTGAAAAAAAAAAGTTTAAGTATTCAACAATTAAAGTATGTTTTAAGTTAGGTTTGTGTAATCGGAAAAAAGTGAAGTATCAGGAGAAAGAACAAATGGAGGATAACTTCTGATTTTTAATAATCATTATAATTTTTTATAAATATAATCGTAATATATTTATATTAACTTTATTAATACCAAGTATTTACTGATTTTATTGGTGATTGGAAAAAATATTTTTTAATATATATTCTAGAATTCATATTACATTTTTTTAAATAAACATACAAAATGAATATAAATTTAAAGTATAATACATTAATCCGAATGGTTGCGTCTGAAAATGGTTTTTTTTTTTTTAAAAAAAATAAACTAGTGATAGAGAATTTTTATTTAGTTTTATTTCTACCACTGAAACTGATACAAATATTTTTATTTTATTTTTTTCACAAACCACTATTAGCATAATCCAAATGTTCTTTCATTTGTCTCTGAAAGTAACATCAAGTATTCTTTTATCCACAAGCTTCTGTAGACTTTAGTTCACACTCCCGAAGCAAAGTACAAGCAATGCAATAATATTCCCTGAAAAAGTAAATTTCACAAATTATAAATCTACTGTCATTCCTTTCTAAAATATTAACAAGCCTGACATTCATAGACTAGCAACAGCTAATCAGATATGTAATTGCTTCGATCTCTTTCAAGCCCATACGATAAATTATAAATACAAAATACAAGAGTGAACATAAGAATTCCATTGGAAGACTGATGAGAAAATGCTTAAGTTGCAACAAATGTGATCAGGTATGTTTAGAATATGTAATTATTCAACTGAGAAAGAAAAAAGTAATATATTATTAATGCTCAGCTGGAAAATAAAAAAGAATTATAACAATATGAATAAGTACCCAGCCAACAAGATGCTTTTCAGAGCCATGGGTATATCACATCATATGCTCTATGTTCCAGTAATTAGCTCCCATTGCACTACCCGAGAAATATATATGTAAGGTCTCATTGTCAATTTCCCAACTTGACTTCACATGACCCTAGCGGCAACATATGATTGGTACGCAGTAGAGCCAAATAATGCAAGCTCAAAATCAGAAATATTGCGGCAAACTGTCAGTCTCCTCATCCAAAGTTCTTTTTTACCTCAGTCCTGTATCAAACTATGTCGTGTCAACTTCAGCACATAAGTTTACGGCGCTTCAAATTTGTGATAATCTCCGTAACATAAGCCATATGGTTCTAAAAGACCATAATAAAAAAGCAATAACAATTGACTGACATCTCACTAAAAACTAAATTTCTTTTTAGATAAAAACAAATAGAGTTCAAAGAGGAGGAAACAACCTTCGAAACATGCTGAAAATGAAGGTATCCAGTGTTAGAGAAGATATAGTTTCCAATCCCTCTGCATAGGGTCTAAGAATCTATGTTTATGGTAGAGCCTTCTATTTTCAGTTATCTGAAGGCATTATGGAATCAACAGTCTTTCTCGAGTAGCAAGAGATCAACTTAATAATTAGCTCCCATCGGTACAACGCTGAAAATTAGGCAAGACAACTGTGATTATCTGTATGCATCACTTACGATAAAATCTTAGTTATGGTTGGTTTCCATCCATTCCATTCCATTATCATTTATACTGTCAGTAACTTATGTATAACATTGGCTAATGTTGAAAACTGACAGGGATGGACAAAGATAAATTATATGTTACATTGTTACTAATATAGTAATATGAAAGAAGAGAACACAACTTTGTAAGACACTGGTAGTAATGGTGGAAAATGGGCAAGTAAATTCAACATCAGCAACATCAAAGAAAGTGCTATTCCAATTAGGTGCAGCCCAGTCAGATAAGCAGGTAAATTCAGCAACCGAAAAAAGTTAATGTTGAAACTGCTATAAGCAAACAAATGATTTATACCTCTATGCTCTACTGTAACTAATGTCCACGCATGGAGTTACTCCCTCAGTGCCAAGAAAACTCATTTTATGAAGGAAATATGATTCATACTCTAAATCTATGAAAGATGTTCAAATCATTTAACATGTTATTTGGACTAATTATACATGATTTGTCCACTTATCAAGGTGACATGTTTTGAAAGGAAAACAGTGGTACAATGTCATGTGGAATACCTGCATCTGAAGAATCAATATCCCCCACTAGCTCAATAACAATCATTTGAAGATAACCTCATTCCTTGATTGACTTCGGTAGCAGCATGCCCAAATTCAAATTCAAACAGAAATTCAACTCAACATTTGATCTGTGCATTCAAACTCAAAGTCGTTCCTCCATCTCAGGATAGCCCTTGCGAACCATAACAGGTTTCACCTGCATCATTTGCCTATACCTATTCCATAAGCCATCCTTTATTCTCTTGTGCACCCCATCCTCTTCCAACAATAAGCCACCCTCCCCTGCCGCTCGAAGCGCATCACAGACCAACCCATAAGTATACTCTCTGGGCACGGATCCGCCATCAACCAACTCAACAAGAAACTTCCAAGCCTCAACAACCCTCCCAGCTTCACAAAGCGCGTGAATGATGGGAGTATACGAACTCGAACCGGGAAACCCATGCCCCAACCCCTGCATCTCCCTCAACATCTCAACACCCTTATCAATCTCATTCACAGCACTATAGTACCTAATGAAAGACCCATAAGTAACACGGTTGGGAACAACACCCCTAGTTTTCATGTCATCGAACAACTCCAACGCCCTCTCCACGCGCCACGTCTTACAACACCCATCAATTAGGGCATTGTAAGTCACAACATCGGGAACCAACCCTTTGAAAAGCATCAACCGGAAAAGACGCCCAGCCTCGTAAATCCGCCGGCGCGTGGCCTTCCGGCAGCCGGTGAGCCTACCATGGCGGCAGTATGAGCTTATGAGAATCGTGTAAGTGAATGTGTCCGGCGGACAACGGAAACCGGGAAGCTCCATTTGCTGGAGAAGGAATCGCGCCTTGGTGAAGTTTCCCACGCGACAGAGCGCGTTGATCAGCGCATTGTAGGAGTGGGTATCGGGTTTGCAGTGGAACTGTTTCATCCGGTGGAAAGTGAGCAAGGCTTCGTCGGCGAGGCCTTGTTCTCCGAGGAGTTTGATGACGCACGTGATGGTGGCGGTGGTCACGTGAGGGCACTGTTTGAGGAAGTTCCAGAGGGGTTTGATTGTGTTGGCGCGGGCGAGGAGGGAGGCCAACTCGCGGCACGTGGCTTCGGTGTGGGCAAAGTCGAAGCGGGCTTCGACCCAGCGGAAGAACTCGAGGGCCTTCAGTGGGCCAAGGTGGGCCTTGTAGGGGTCTCGGTGGGCCGCAGGACCCAGGACGAGAATGTTGTTTCGGAGCTTGTGGTGTTCGAGATTGAGGTTGCGCTGCCGCAGCGGGGTGCGGTGGCGGAAGCTGCTCTGGCGGCCAATGGAGCGAGGGGATTGGAGGGTGTAGCGGGAGATGGAGCGGAGAACCTCCGTGACGGTATCGTTTGTCCATGGCGGAGGTGACGGTGACGGTGGGTGCGCATCGAATGGAAGGTCTTTGATGACTAACACCAGTGCTTGGTTGACGAGGTGTTTGTGAAAATGACGCCGAGGGTTTGTTGTTATCATTCAGGTTTCCCAGGAAGAGTGTGGGTTTTGCTATTTGCAGAATGTTATATGAATTGAAGAAAAATCAAAGGAAGAAGCAGGCACATAAAATCGTAAAATAAGGAAAAAAAACCTACTAGATTATTTGAATCATTTTCAATTTGTGCTTAAATTACAAATAAATAAAAAATATGTATTTAATATTAAAATATATATTCTTTTTTAAATGTACTTTTACTTTTACAATTCTTTCTTTTCTTTTTGTTTTGGTCATATAATTTATATTATTACTAACTAAGGTTGCATCTCACTTTCATTATTCATTGTTATGCTATCAACTTAATCAATTAAATGATTTATTTTCTAAAGATGGGTTTTTACTAATTTTATATTGAATCTTCTAGGAAATGGAATGTAGATAATAATAATTTTCTAATAATCACATAAAATACAAAATTTAAATAAAATTTTAAATTTTTTTAAAAAAATGTATGTAATTTTCTTTTGTGATGAAATTATTCTTCTTTGCTTTTAAATCTCTCATTATTTAAAGAGTTAATTATATTTTTGGTTTCTATATTTTTTAAATTATTTAATTCATTTATTATTTTATTATTTATTTATTTATAATCTTTTAACAAATTATAAATATCTTATCAAAGACATAAAACTTCACATTCTCCTCTCGAATATTACTAAACCAACAAAAAAAAATAACATAACGAAAAAGTTAAAAATCAATTAAACTTGATTTTTTAATTTTTGGATGTACAACTTTTTAATTCGCATGATTTAATTTAAAATTTAGATTTTAAATAAAAAATAAAACAAAAGCCATCTAAATTATTTATTATATTTAAATATAAAATTATATATTTAAAATTAAATTTCAATTATATTTATCATATTTAGAATTATATATTTAAAATTAATTTCAGCTAAGTAAATATTTTTAAAGTTATTTTATGGTTTGATTATATTATATTTATATTTATAAAATATATAATAAGTTTGAATAATAATATTTAAGTATAAAACTATATAATTTATTTATAAATATAAGAATAGTTAAAATTATAAATAAAATAATAATTATAAGAATAATTTTTATTATAAAATATGTAATAATTTTTTTTAAAGAATATTTAAAAATTTTATAATAATAAAAATTATAAAATTAATTTAAATTATTAAATCATAAAATATTAGTTAATTTAGTTGAGATTTTATAATAAAATAAAATTAAAATACATATGATTTTTATATTTAATTGGATTGAATATTAGATGAAAAATTAAACTCTGTCATAAATATTTTAAATTTTTCCATTTAACTTATGTAATATCGTTTACTTTATGAATAAATAAATTAAATAAATATAATGTGCATTAAAATAATTAAAATAATTCTTTATATCACGTACATCATAATTTTATAATTAAAAATAAGAATTTATTCAATTCATGAAGGTTATATTATGTAATTGACATAATTTTTTTTATGTCCCTTTTCATATTTTGCAAATCATAAGTTAAGATCTTTTGTTTTCTCTTAAATATCCAAAAGAGTCCTAATAATACAATCACTTATGTTAATTTATTTATAAACTAATAAGGCAACTCAAAAAAGATTGATCTATTTTTCCATGAATCATCAATTTTTTTTTTTTTTTCATTCTTTTCAAATTCATTAATGAAATCTTTTAATATCTCTAGAATTTTAGTCTCTTCTAACATGTGTGGTGTAGAACTAAGTTCTTTATTTCTATTGAATGATTTCTTATTAAGTCTCCAAGCATGATTTGTTGGTAAAAAGATTTGATGGTCCATATAGCACATTTTACGACTATGTTTCAAATAGGATGAGTTAGTATTATAATTGTAAAATGCACAAGCCAATCTTCCTTTGGTGCTCCAACCTGATCACATAGCATAGTTTGGGTATTCACTAATAGTCCATAGAAGAGTTGTATGTATTTGAAATAATTCATTTCTTGAAGTATCATATGTCTCTACCCCAAACTCCCACAATTCTTTTAACTCATCAATTAATGGTTGAAGGTACACATTAATATCATTTCCCGATGATTGTGGTCTAGGAATCAACAAAAGGAAATATTGTATATTCAAGTTTCATACACAACCAAGGTGGCAAGTTGTACACCACCACCATAAAAGACCATGTACTATATGATATGCTCATAGTCCTAAATAGATTGAAGCCATCACTTGTTAGGGCAAGTCTTACATTGTTTGAGTCAAAAGAAGAATCAAAATGAATCCTTTCAAAGTCCTTCCAAGCTTCAACATCAATGGGATGTCTCATTTTTCCATCCTTAGACAACTCTTCTTCATGTCACCTCAATGACTCAGTAGTCTTTAAACACACAAATAACCTTTGAAGTATAGGAATTAATGAAAAGTGTCACAAAATTTTTGTAGGAACTTTATACTCATATTTTGCTTGTTCAACCACAAAATTAACTTGAGAAAATTCCTTTCATCGTGAAGATTTTCAAATATTACAAACATCCAAACTCTCATTTTCTTTCCAAAATAACATGCAATTTTTGGACATGCATGAACCTTATTATAATCAAGGCCTAAATCACTAATCATTATCTTTATTTTGTTGAAAGATTAAAAAATGTTTAAGTTAGGCATGACTTCTTTTAATAATTGTAAGAGATCAATGAATAAATTATTACTCCACCCATGAAGACACTTCAATAAATAAAGTCAAATCATGAAGGATAAAGTGAAAAAATTTTCACATCTAGAGTAGACTTCTTTATTTGCCTCGTTAATCAAATTGTAGAACTTTCTAACTTCATCATTAAGACCTTTTCTACCTCCTCCTTCATCTACCACATTTATAAATTTGTCATACAATAAGTTAGTAATATCATCTTGTGAGTCTTTTTCTTCTAATTCATCGTCAATTAGTGTAGACAAAGGTATTTCCTCTTCATGACGAACCCAAATCTTATACACAAAATTTCTTGTAGCCCAACAACAATTTCTACCACTAGCACAAGGACATAAAATCTCATGTCCTTGAGGTCTTCTTCTACTGTAAACAAAATCTATGACTCAACACCATTTATATACTCTATACTAAACCTTGAAAGTTTAGTTCACTCTTTCTCCATCACCTTTAATATAAAAAATAAAAAGATATTGTGTCTCATTATATAAAT
Organism: Macrotyloma uniflorum; assembly: GCA_016859785.1. Lineage (NCBI taxonomy): Eukaryota > Viridiplantae > Streptophyta > Magnoliopsida > Fabales > Fabaceae > Macrotyloma > Macrotyloma uniflorum. The sequence goes on from BDMB01000033.1 coordinate 2,140,742, forward strand.
AAATAATAAAAAAACAATATTAAAATTTTCAAGAAATAAAACAAAAATTTATTCACATTGTTATACTTTTACTAAGCAAGCTCAAGATCTCATGTCATAGCATAATACACATTAACCAAAAATAATACTACAACAAAAACAACAAATATGATGAAAGGAAAGAAAAGGTAAACATAGGAATCTCACACAATGTGTTCCCTTCACATAGTACTAAAAGGTTGTTATACCTAACAATATAACAATGGAATGAAGGCCATGTAAATTATATAGAAGATTGTGATAAGAATGTTAAAATTATAGTCAAAATAACATATAAAATAGAACTGAAATAAATAACGTGAATAATAAACATAAGAAAGGAAGTCATTAAACTCCTTAACAAATAATAGAAACAATTATTTGAGAATAGTCGTATATTTTTTTTCATGCACCCTCAAATTGAATGTTATCAACAAAATACTCGTTCAATAAAACCACACTTTAATTCATGTTCTTTCTAATTGTCGAAACATATTATCTTGCTATCCAAACTCCAAAAACACGTCACTTAAATGAGATCATGATTTTATTCAATCTTAAATCTAGCTATCATGTAATACAACAAAAGAAAACCAAATGTTCTAAATAGCAAAACATTATCATGTCTTCATTTAATTTTTCCAATTCAAAGTCTATGTTAATAAATTGTAATACAAATTATCTCCAATTCAAACTAAAGATGTGTTTCTCTAGTAGTGGGAAACACTCTTCCAAGTTTAGACAAATGATATGTGTATATAAGTACTTACAAACATGAGAATTATGCTTGTGCATAGTTTCCATTCTGAGCTTGACATAGCATGTCCAATTGCCTATTATCAACATCCAATCTTAAATTCAGGTTGAACAAATTATAAAAGATGAAAGCCTAGCAGCTATGTATATAAGTACTAACTAAAACTAAACCCTATATAAATCAAATTCATTTACCAAAATTCATTTTCTTTTTGTAATGGTTCTACTTTCCAAAAATCAGGGACTGTCTCAATGATATTAATGAAGTAGTTTCTAATCTTATATTTGCTTTAGCAAGATGTGGGGAATTTCCTAAGCTTGGTGTCATTAGGAAGCTCTTTGGACATGGGGGATTTCTTGAGCTTGGTGTCATTAGGAAGCTCTTTGGATAGGATTATGGTGAGACATTTGCAACTATAGAGTTATTTCCAAGGAATCTTTTAAACATTTTTTTTTCAATGTAGTATACATATTGCTTATTTGTTATTGATGTATACATACTCATGGAAGTTCCTAAGCAGAACTGAAAGAGAACATATCAATAAAGTTTGTGTCAGATGTAACTAAGAGTAAGTTTCCTTCCCCATCTTGAAGAAGATGACATTAAGGAGTTTTTCATAGCAAAAATATTGTGCCTTCTAGGACTAAATTATATTTAAGTTCAGATCATCTAGTCTATCCAAAAGAGAAAAAAATCAAATTGATTTCTATGATAGTGATGTGGGTCAAGATGAATTAAGGAGTGAGATTTCAAGCACAAGTACCTCTAGAAAGTACAAAATGAAACATGAGAAAAGATCAAGAGGAAGATCATCTTCCTTGGACATCTAGGCCTTATTACTTTTGCCTTTATGGTAATAAATACTATTTGGAACCTCAATCATTGAAGTAAAAGAGAGGGATAAGAGCCACACATGTTCAACTAGGAGTTATGATTGATGAATGTTCTCATTGCCAACACTTTTGGGATGATGAATTGAACCAAGGAATTGAATTGGTTACCATCCCTCAAAGACCAAAAAGGAGGAGCTACAGTGGTGTAGTTGAATATCGTGAATTCAACTACCCAAATTATCAAGTTGGTAATCAAAATAATGGAATAAAAGACAGAATATTTGAACATCCTAACCATGTCCATCCTAAGTTACCAATCTATGATGAAATAGTTGTCAAATTCACTACTCTCAAGAGAACTAACATTAAATCTAAAAATACCAAAATTTAAACACTCAAACTACAACACAATCCATAATAGACTAAAAACCCTAAATCAATTTCAAAAAATATTGGGAATAAAGGATCTCCAGCCTGTCGCAATTCCCTCACTACCATTAACAAGAACGAACGGTATAACCGACATGTACTTGTGAGGTAGGACAAAAATAATTAGATAAAACCCTATAATCGTTACTAATCATAAACTAGATTTGAAAAACAGGAATAAACAACAAACGAAATGGGCTCAATTGAGTTCCCATCCCATCCTCATTCATGTATTCAACAAATTTGTCATCATTTTCATGGAAGATGCAATGAGTAATAGTGCTTAGTTTAGTTGAGATGTATCTAGTACGTCCCTCCCTGTGAGAAGAGAAAATTGCACGATTGATACAAGTAGCACAAGAAACACAAATAAAACAAGTTTTGAGTTAAAGTCATTACAGAGATTCATCTTACCTTCCTACAAGTATCAAATTGACAATTTCCTTGAAGAAGATTGATGTTATTTTTTTCCCCAAAATTTTGTGCCATATTGGTGATGGTACTACTTAAACTTTGATCCCCATGATGGTAATAAGTGTTATCATACACATAACCCATCAACTGTAATATTGTGGTATTATCGAACATTTTTTTCCTTAAATGTGCAAAAAATAAGTTTTCTCTGTATAGGCTTCAAGCCATCAACCATAGAGGGAATATATCTCTGAAGATTCGTCTTAGCGAAATATATGAGTTCCTTATCTATAAAATCTTTATATCTTATTTGTCTGGCCGTGTAATATCGAAATGTGTCTAGTTGCAAAGATCAGAACATTTTTTATTAGGCAAATACTCCCATGGGTAAAACATTGTTCGATTTTCAGAGGAAGAAGATAAAAACTGGATGACAGAATAAAGAAAGAGAGAGCTAATCTTCTTGATTAAAATGCTGAACAATACAATGTTTATATAAAAAAAACTTGACTAACAAACTCCACTAACCACGTCTAACAATCCTACATTAGTGGTGCTAAGAATAACTTAAAACTAAAACTTAAATTGCTCCTAACTAATAGCCAAAAAACTAGCAATAGACTTTTGACAAAGTCTTCCAACAAGGTCACTAATTTACTCTGACTTTTATTCAGCTTCTTACGTGCACATATGAGCTTGAATTATGTTGCAACACCTCCCCTTAATTCAAACTCATACATACCAATTTTCTCCATAAAGAACTGATGTTTGGTTTGAGCTAAAGCCTTGGTAAATAGATTTTGCATTTTGGATATTTGTGCTGCAGAATCTTAGAGCGATTGTTTTCATCTGACACAAGTTTCCTTATGAAATGATGCTGCACTTCAATATGCTTAGTTCTTGCGTGAAACGCTGGGTTTCTTGTTATAGCAATCGCAGACCTGTTATCACACCATATCTTAGTTGCTCCTTCCTGCTCACAACATAAATCTTTCAACAACTTTCTAAGCCAAACAGCTTGTCTTGCTGCTGCACCAGCAGCTACATACTCTGCTTCAGATGATGATAGAGCCACAATGTCTTGCTTCTTTGAGCTCCAAGTAATAGCTCCTAAGCCTAAACTGAAAACTGACCCTAAGGTACTTTTCCTATCATCCAAACTACCTACCCAGTCACTGTCTGTGTAGCTAACTAACTTGAATTCATTTACATGTTCATACAGGATACCAAAACGAGTTGTTCCTGCAACATACTTCAGAATCCTTTTTGCTGCACCTAGTTGTTGCTTTGTTGGAGAGTGCATGTATCTGGATACCACACTTACACTATAAGCAATGTCAGGACGTGTGTGAGTGAGATAATTCAGACCTCCTACAAGACTTCTGAACAGCTTTTCCTGTCCCATCCTCCTTCTGCAGCTTCTCATTAGGATTCATTGGAGTTTTGACAGTTTCACATTTTTCCACTGAAAATTTCTTCGGTAAATCCTCTGCATACTTCCTTTGGCACACAAATATTCCATCTTCTCCTTGTTTTACTTCTAGACCCAAGAAATACTGAAGCAGTCTCAAGTCTGTCATCTCGAATCGCTTCATCATTGATGTTTTGAACTCATTTAGCAGTAGCTTCTGAGAGGAGCTAAAGTAGATGATGTCGTCCACATAAAGACAGACAACAATGAATCCATTCATGCCTTTCTTTTTCACATAGAGAGTTGGCTCATTCTCACTTCTCTCAAACTAATTTTGAAGAAAGAATGAGTCAATCTTGATGTACCAGGCTCTTGGAGCCTGTTCCAGTCCATAAAGTGCCTTTTGCAGCTTGTAAACCTTGTCTTCTTCACTATTTTTGACAAAGCCGAGTGGTTGCTCAACAAAAACTTCTTCTTGTAAGTCTCCATTGAGAAATGCAGATTTTACATCAAGCTGAAACACATTCAATTTCCATTGGGCAGCCAAAGCTAATACCACTCTTACAGTTTCAAATCTTGCCACCGGTGAGAATGTCTCCTCAAAATCGATTCCTTCTTGTTGTGCATACCCTTTTGCCACCAGTCTGGCTTTGTGCTTCAGAATACTACCATCTGTATTGAACTTAGTTCTGAATACCCACTTAAGTCCAATAACATTCTTTCTTTCAGGAAGATCAACTAATTTCCAAGTCTCATTCTTTTGAATGGACTTGATTTCCTCCTTCATTGCATCTTGCCATTCAACTATCAAAACTGGTTGGATTTGCAGCCATTAGTGCAAAGTCGCAGTTTGCATACAAGTCAGCAAGAGTCCTGTATTTTCTTGGTGCTGAATCATTTGATGAACTTGATGATGAAGGACTTGAAGAAGATGATGAACTGTGATTTGAAGATGATGGAGTTGTAGGAGGACTTGGAGTTTGCTGGTCATTTGTTGGCTCAGTTACATCCTCCCTTGAGCAATCAGTCCCTACTATTTTCTGTTGAATACTGTCACAACTTTCTCTTTGCTCCCAATTCCAGCCTGCGTTCTCATTAAACACAATGTTCCTACTGACCAAAATCTTGCCAGTAAGATGGTTATACAGTCTATATGCCATGGATTGAGTAGCATAGCCAATGAATACACATTTCATAGATTTATCATCTAGTTTAGATCTCAAATCAACCAAAGCATAAGTTGTACAATCAAAAACTCTTAAATGACATACTGTTGGTTTTTTTCCTCTCCATGCTTCAAATGATGTCATATTCATGACTGCCTTTGTAGGAGAGACATTTAGGATGTACATTGCAGTAGCTACAGCTTCACACTAGAAGTTGTTTGGTACACCTCTAGCTTTGAGCATGCTTCTTGCCATCTCTACAACAGTCTTGTTCTTTCTCTCAGCTACTCCGTTTTGCTCGGGAGTATATGGTGCAGCCAATTTTCTTCTTATTCCTTGCTCCTCACAAAATGTGATGAATTCATTTGACAAGAATTCGCCACCACGATATGTTCTTAAGGCTTTCACACATAAACCAGATTGTTTCTCAACCATGGCCTTAAAAATCTTAAAGTTTTCAAAGGCTTCAAACTTAGCCTTTAGAAAGTCTCTTTATGATAAACATCATGTTTCTAAGTAAAACCTTCACTAACACGTTTCACCTTGAAATATTCGAGGTTGTCATGCAAGTCATGTTTAGTTTTAAAAAACCCATTTACAAGCAACTCTCTTGCAATCTGCAAGGCCCCAAACATCATTTGTCCTATAGATTTTAACTCTTCTTTCATGACATCTAACCACTTCTTAGAATGATCACAACTTACAACTTGAGAAAATGTAATTTGATCATTATTAATACTTAGTTTCTAAATCACGTAGATATGTTACAATGATAAACTGTATGAAAGTGAAAAGTATATTCATCTTCTAAGTATACAATATATATAATAGAGAAGATAATCAAGGGCTAACAAACTAACTGATTCTAACAAAATAACATAACATTTTTATCCAATATCCCCCCTCAAGCGGAGCCATAGCCATATATGTTCTTGATGCTTAGTTTGGATACAAGAGATCGAAAATGAACAGGATGTAAAGCTTTATTGTGTATATCAGCAAGTTGAGCTATAGTAGGAATAGGCATGAGCTTGATAAGTCCTTATGAACTTTATCTCTAATGAGATGACAATCTATCTCAATATGCTTTGTTCGCTCATGAAAAATGGAATTTTGAGCTATTTGAATAGCAGAGCGGTTGTCACAGTATAAGGAAACTGGCTTGGTCAATGGATGGTGTAAATCATTCAAGAGAAAAACCAACCACTGAAGTTCACAAGTTGTGGTTGCCAAGGCTCGATATTCGGCTTCCAAGGATGGTCGAGAAATAGTGTTTTGCTTCTTGGATTTCTAGCTAATCAAAGAAGAACCATAAAAAATATTGAAACCAGTAATGAATTTCCTAGAATCAGTACATGATACCCAATCTGAATCATTGAAGGGATGAAGATGATAATCAGAGTTTGCTGAAAAAAAAGAAGTCTTTGTCTAGGATTGCCTTTGATATATTTCAATATTCGGATAGTAGCATTGTAATGTTCTTGCATTGGATTAACCAAACACTGACTAAGAGTGCTAACAGCAAAACGTAAGTCTGGTCTACTGTTGGTGAGGTACAACAGTCTCCCAAGTAATAGTCTATAGGCCTTTGCATATGAAAAGGGAGTTTCTATGAGTGCAGTAAACTTAGCTCCTACAATCATAGGTGTTGAATCAGGTTGACATCCTAAGAGTCCAGCATCATCCGCGAGTTCTAAAGCATATTTCCATTGAGAAAGAACAATACCTTGCTGAGATTGAGCTACTTCTAAACTAAGGAAAAATTTCAATGAGCACAAGGCTTTTGATCTTGAATTGTTGATCTAACACAGATTTGACAGTATTGATTTCTTGCAAGTCACCACTAGCAAGAACTATATCATCTACATAAACCAACGAGATAGTGATATGAGACTAAGATGTTTTAACAAACAAGGAATAATTAGATTTGGACTGAATATATCCCATAGAAATTAAAGAGCAAGTAAGCTTGTAATTCCATTGGCGACTGGCCTGTTTTAAGCCATATAATGACTTAACAAGCTTGCAGACTTGACTAGAATGATGTCCTTGATAACCAAGAAGTAATGTCGTGTATACTTCCTCATCCAAATCACCATGCAGGAAGACATTATTTACATCTAATTGATATAAAAACCAGTTGTGAGTTGCAGCCAAGGCCAATATCAATTTGATAGTTGTAAGTTTAACAACCGGGGAAAAAGTCTCAAAGTAATCTAGACCATGTTTTTTTGTATAACCCTTGACCACCAGCGGAGCCTTATACCTATCAATGCTTCATTAGCTAATCTTTTGATCTTAAAGACCCATTTGCATCCAATAGGCTGTTTTCCAACTGGTAGATCAGTGAGAATCCAAGTCTTGGAATTCTCTAAGGCTTCAATTTCCTGATCTATAAATTTTCTCCAACAATCAAATTTTACTGCTTGGAAATAATTCTTGGGCTCAACAGTTTGACAAATGGTTAAAGTAAAAGATTTATATGAAGGAGAAAGATTATCATAGCAAACATAGTTAGATAGAGGATAAGCAATACTTGAAGATGATGTAGTAGTAAAATTCATGTTTCAATGATAATCTTTAAGGTATTTAGGTTTCTGTGTTTGTCGCGTTGATCGTTTAAGGGATTGTTCAGGTGGTATAGGTATAGGTGATGGTAGTGAGGAAGAGGATTGTGTATGAGGTGAGGGTTGAGGTGTAGGTGAAAAAGGAATATGTGCAGGAATGTCATTGGAATCATAAAGAGGACTACTGTGATTTGTAAACAAAGGGATATGAATCATAAAATTAGTAAATGAAGACTTGTCATATGCAAGAAAAGGAAAAATAGATTTATAAAATACCACATGTCTAGAGAAAAAAATTTCTCTTGTATGCAAATAAAGCAACAAATATCCCTTGACTCCTTCTTTTAGTCCTAACAAAACACATTTTTTTGCTCTAGGTTGAAATTTAGTGCGGTGAGCAGTTAAAGTTGTAGCATAACACAAAGACCCAAAAACTCTCAAAAAATGAATATCAGGTTTGGTGTTATACAAGAGTTGAAAAGGAAAAAAAAAATTGAGAATTTTAGAAGGTAAAAGATTTACAAGATGTACAACATGAAAAATAGCATAAGACCAAAAAGCAATTGGTAAATTGGACTAAATTATGAGTGTTCTAAGAATGTTCAAAATATGTTGATATTTTCTTTCCACCATCCCATTTTGTTGGGGAGTCTCAACATAAGTCAATTGGTGTTGAATGCCTATTTCATGATAGAAATTAGGCATAGCAAATTCCACCCCATTATTGGATCTTATTTTCTTTACCTTAGTTTGAAACTGTGTTTGCACAAAATTGACTAAACCAATTAATAAAGATCTTGTTTCAGCTTTAGACTTCATGAGTTTGATCCATATAAAACGTGATTTATCATCGACAATAGTAAGGAAAAATTTTGCACTAGTGATAAAAGGAAGACCATAGGGTCTTCATATATCAACATGAAGAAGATCAAAGATATTTGAAGACATGGTAGTACTTAATGAAAATGGGAGTTTTCTTTGCTTTGATATATGACAAGTATCACAATTTTTACAAATAATATTTGGTGTAAGGTTGTATACAATTTTTGTATAGAAGTATAGCAAGGTAAAGAGGGATGGCCTAACCTAGAATGTCATATATCAACTACACTCGGTTGTAATGTAGAAACCACAATAGAATTTATAGTATGTAAAATGGATAAGGGTTCAAAAGCAGCAGGAGGGATTATCATCACATAAAGACTATTCCTCATTTCAATTTTGTCAATCATCTTCATAGTAAGCTGATCTTGTAAAAAACAACATGAATTATTAAAGATAACTTGACAAGATAAAGAAGAAGAAAGTTTGGCAACTGAAACTAGGTTGACTAAAAAATTTGAGATATATAACACATCATGCAAGGGCAATGATCGAGTAAGAAAAATAGTGTTAGAGAATTCGGCCTTAGTAGTTCCTCCATTAGGAAGAGAGACAAGAATGAGAGTAATAGAATGATAAGAAGTGAAATAGGAAAGGGAAGAAGCAATGTGATCTGTGGCACCCGAGTCTAGGATCCAAATAGGAACATATTTACCTGACAAGAGAGAGAATGAAACATTATGAGTGCTCACAAAGTTAGAAGAATGAGATGAAGTAGTATGACGTGATTGTGGAAGAAGAGCTAGAAGTCCTTGAATTTGAGCCTGAGAGAGATCCAAGATTGAAAAGTCTGATTGATTACCAGAAGTGGAAGAGTTACCCTATAAAAAAACAAGATTAGACTTCTTGGCCTTGTAACCATTTGGAAATCCAAGAACATAATCGTGCTTAAGAAAACAAGTCTCAATAGTATTCTGCCACAATGTGTGCATTGACATTGCACATGAGTTTTGGAACCAGTATAAAATGAGTCTTAGTGGTAAACTTTCCGCGAGCTTAATTTTGAGAGGAAGAAGGGGGATGAGCGTAAGTAGTCATGACTGCAGGTGTAGGAAGGATGTCAATCTATAGTTGGTATTCTTGTTGAATGATCATGGAGAATATCTTAAACAAATATGGCAAGGGATCAATAAGAAGAATCTGTGACCGAACCGCAGCAAAATTATCATTCAAGCCACGCAAAAAACAAAGAACATAATTATTCTCCCTGAATTGAAGCATAGTCTTGGAAACTTTGCAGCAACAAGAATGAGGTGAAGAGCAAGAAGGAATAGGACGATAATTGCACATCTCATCCCAGAGAATCTTCATCTCAGTGTAGTAGGCAGTGACAGAGAGATCACATTGAAGCAAGGAGTAAAGATCATGATGTAATTGAGAGATGTAGACTAAATCACCTAGAGAAAATCGATCTTGAAGATATGTCAAGCAGCAACTACAATGTCAATCCAGATGATGCTTGTAGCAATTTCATGAGAAATAGAGTGATTGATCCAATAGAGGGCCAAATTGTTGCAATGCTTCCACATAAGAAGCATGGAGTGATCATCAGCAGGTCGAGGGAGAGATATATCCACAAAACTAAATTTGTTCTTCATCTGCAATGACATTTTCATCGCGCCAGCCCAACCATGGTAATTAGGGCCTTCGAGAATCAGAGTGACAAGAACTAGAGAAGGATTTTCATTTGGATGGACATAATAGTCATGCTTTGAATCTTGTAAAGAGACAAGCGAGAGAGTAGAAGATGAAGCAGATGCAGAAGCTACCATTGTTGCAAAGAAAAGAAGCAACAAAGAGAAAAAAAGAAGGAGAAGTGCGAAAGAGAATAGGGCCTCAATATCCTCCTGATACCATGTTACAATGATAAACTGTATGAAAGTAAAAAGTATATTCATCTTTTGAGTATACAATATATATAATAGAAAAGATAATTAAGGGCTACCAAACTAATTGATTCTAACAAAATAACATAATGTATTTATCCAATAAGATATACCATATAGTCATTTGAAATAACTAATATTCTTTCCCTTTGAAACCTCCTTAATGTTACTTCTTGTAGTTCTTCTATAATAGGTTCATGTTGAATCATAGGTTCATCAATGTGTTGCTCTTCTTCCATTCTATTTGACACAAATGTTAAAGGAGCACTTATTTTATTACTAGAGATATAAGTTAAAGTTATTTACACTTCAACTTCTTTAATTTTCACTTGTTATGGAGTTGAACTCCCACTGATTTCACCATTTTCAATGAATTTTCCATTTCCACTTTCAACAATTCTCATACTATGATTATGACAATAAAACATATACTCCTTTGATTTTTTTCTAGATAACCAACAAAGTATCCACTAATTATTCTTGTATCCAATTTCCTTTCTTGTATATATAGATTCTTATTTTTTCTTGACAACCCCAAATATACAAGTGCTTTATACTAGATGTCCTACTAATCAATAATTCAAAAGGTGCCTTTTTATATACTATTTTATTATAATATACCTGAGATTAAGTATTGTCTAATTTCATTACACCTTCGATAATACTCACAACCTTAATCAAATTTGACAACTTTAATCTTATTGTCTAATTATTTTTTCTATTTTATTTAAATAAATTTATAAGATAATCACTATTTGAAATTTCTTATAAAATAAATAAATATAACCATATAACGTGAATAACTATTATAAAGTATTTTTTTTTTAAAAAAATATTTTTTATACACATAATATAAAAATAATAATAAAATAAAATTCCTAAATTACAAAAGTAGATTCACAAAATTTGAAAAAAAAAATTGTACAAAAATAATCATTTAGTTTCACAACATAATATTACATATAAATCAAATAATTTTCTAATAATTTTCTAATAATCATATAAAATTGAAAATCTAAATAGAATCTTGAATAAATGATTCTCACGTATATTGGAAGAAGAATATCTATACTGTTTTTTCTATAGTAAAATTATTCTTGAATATCTCTTTATTATTTAAATTATTAAATAAAATATTTAGATGAAAAATATCTTATTTTCTTAATTATTCGTTCTATTTTTTTTTTATGAATACAATTTAGAGAATATAAAGTTTTGTAAAAAATAAAACTTTAATGAATATTATCTCCAAAATTATTATTCTCATTAAACAAAAATTATCATTAAACTACTTCTCTTCAACATGTGTATGATATTATACATAAAATCATGAAATGCATAATATATTGAAGTTGTCATGTTGAGGTTGCCACATATAAGCAATTTAAACATTGAATGTATATATTTACGAAAAAAAAAATGGGAGAAATAAATAATTACTTAAAAATTAGCATTTAAGACTGAATTTTTTACGAGAGAGAAAATATGACAATTTTCTTTTAAAAATTTTAACCAGAGAAAATATGATAATTTTATTTTAAAAAAGAAAAGTAGTTGTTGGAGATTTCACATCGATTATAGATAAAGCCAAAATAAATTCTATATAATGATGCAAATTTCATCTCATTCAACTGGTTTTATGAGAATAATTAGGTTTAAATTCACTAGTAATATGATACTAATAATACCTCCACATCTTTTATTTATTCTTTGCATATTTAATTGAAAAGTAAATATTAATAACATTTCCTTATACTTAATGTTCTATCGGAATTGATTAACGTTTGAAAGAATTAACAAATTATACATTGAAGTTTAGAAAATATTGATAATTTAAATAGTAAAATATCACTTCTATTTCTTCATACTTTAATACCGGAAGATAATTAATTATTTAAAAAATAAAAATTTATTATAAATTATGAAAGTTAATAATTTTTTTATTTATATATTCAAATCTTAAACATCATATATTAAAAAATAATAAATTTATATTATTTTAATTTAGAAGATACAAATATTTTTCAGGTCTACTCTTAGATTTTGAAAACCAAAATAATTTTATGACCGACCTAAAAGTTATAAAAAAAATATTGAAAAATGATAATTAGCCTGTGTTTTGAGCACTTTACTAGTTATATGTATAGCTTAGGTAAGACCTTCACATTCCTTTTCCCTCATGGTTTTAAATGTATTTATTTTCATTGTCATGCATGATAATTTCTTTTATTAGCATGGTTGATAGAAGAACATTGATCAGCAAAAGAGAACATTTAATGAAATTCTAACTATAAATCTAATTAAAGAACAGTACAAACACGAATGGATCACAGTTTTATCATTTAAATAATCCCTTTTAAACTACTAATTAAAAGTAAAAGTTAATGGTTCTTGCAGATAATTGATTGAAAAGAATAACAAAAGCTTTGTTGTTCAAGCCATGGATTGTATTTGTAACACAAACATTGTGGGATTATACATGGTACACAATCTTCCTACTTAAAAGTAGAATGCCAATAGTGGTAACAAGAGTAAAGATTTATGTCATGGCAAATCTGTCTCATTACGTTTCTCATCCTAACACACCAACTATATTTAACTCAAGCATCAAGATAAGTTAGTAAGAACAATTCAGCTTGATCCATCATTGATTTCCTCCAGGATATTTCATGTCACTAGCCTTCAGCCACAGAGATAGAGAGATATATATATATATATATATATATATAGAGAGAGAGAGAGAGAGAGAGAGAGAGCTGCAGCAACTTCCACAGATGCAAAGGCTAATTAATTGCATAACACAACATCAATCAAAGCAAAGCTCACTCTCAGAACACCAAACAATTTCTTCTTAAAAGCAGAATGCCTAAAAAACACTAACAAAACACTTGCAATGCCTACAACCCCATATTGCACATAATTTTGCTGTAGACTTACCACATGAACAATGTAACCTTTTTTTATCATAACCGTAAAATCAATTCTTCCAAGTCCTTTGGGCCATGCTATTTGGCTACACACGACGATTCTCATGTGTCAAACTACTACCACTGTCTCCACTGACACGGTTTGGTTCCCCCACCCTGGCTGCCAAAGCCAAAACTTCAGGGGACATTTCCCAGCTTCCACTTTTTCTTCCCCAGCTAGATCGCCTTGGATGCATTCCAGCACGGTCTGTGTCATCTACTGTCGTCCTTATTTCAGGAGACAATTCACCATCCTTTACAGCCACACGATCGTTGTTTAATTGAGCTTCAGAATCATCAATTCCTGCACCCATGTCCCATACTGTTTTCCTTCCCATCTCTATGTCCTCCCCAACTTTCCCTATGTTTTGGTTCATATAACCTCCACCCACTGATCGAGTAGGTAATGCTGGTTCTTTTGGCACTGTTGCCCTGAAGTTGTTCTTTGACGGGGGAATGCTGATGCAGAATATCTCTTTGAAATTATTCAACACTCCTTTGTTATATGGATTGGCTCGCCTATCATATCGGTATCTGAAGTTTTCATAGGTAGTCTGCAAGAGTAAAGGATCAAATATAACGCTGTATACATCTGAAAAGCTAGCTTACATCTAAAGCATGTGGATTGAAAAGAACAGTGCTTACCTGATTTGTACTTATCAAATACAAATGGAAGGCAGTGAGGCCACCTACAAACCACATCGATATAAAGGTGTAAATTATTAATACTATGGACGCTGGAGTTTTTATCATTGCCTTCCAAATTGTTGTCTCTTCTGCTGTCATAATTCTTACAATATAAACCCAGCAAAACGCAAAAACATATATACACAGTAGCGTAGTTGAGAAGACAAACATGAAGAAGAACCGATAATTACGCTGCATAACAATGTGCAAACAATTAGAATACATAAAGCATATTAAAGAATGATACAAAGTAAATCATAACTGAAAAGTAATCTCAGAAAACAAATAATGAAAATGAAGAACACATCAAGAATGAACACAAATCCAAGCTGCAAACTGAAGAAAAGCACCGAAGAGAAGCAAAATGCCGGAGGGGATCTAGTGTCTTAATTCAATTCCACTCTAAACTTATCTGAACTTTTTCCACTAATAGAAGTGGATTTCTGTTACAGAGGGGATATTCTTTTCGGGTCATAGTCCGAACCAAAGAATATGAAATTATTCTAAATTCCCTCTAACACATTTGTATTATCAGTTTATGAGGCACAAAACTATAAAGGATGCAATTAGTTAAGAGAGTTATGGTTAAGAGTTTTATGGTTAGTTAGCATATTGAAGTTGAGGGAGTAAGACTTAATTAGGTAGGAGTTGAGTTGCCTATAAATAAGGTCTGAGAAGGAGAGGAGTTATCTTTGCATTTGGGAACTGTGGGAGAAAATCAGGTCTCTTAAATACCTAACACTGTTTTCCATCAATAAAGATCACTTTCATCTATAATTTGATCCAGTCGCTATCATATACACCCATTAAGCTAATAACACTTCATTTATAGCTAGATTGTACACGAATTACCAACTATTATAAACTTGAAAGAAAAATTACACTTAAAAGTCAAAGCCTCAAGAAATCTAGATTGAATTTGATAAATTTATAAAACAAGAGTTTTCTCAGCAGAAACCATGCATAAAATGCAATTATTATGAACAATTTCAACAAGGTCAAAGCTGACTCAGAGAAGTCTGTCACAATTAATAATGGGATCAAGCTCCTCTTGCCCCTAAAAATTCTGGGCATAAAAAGAAAAAAGATATAAACAAAGACTTGGGAGACAAAAGATTTCCAACTTACCAGCCCAATACACTGTCCAACCCAAGGACAGTGATGATCAAACCGTTCCACACAATTGTTACAGATCGAGCAGTGTGAGCATCGAGGAGGCCTGTAGAGCATGCAAGTATCACAATACTTAACCTTAATTGGGATGCCATTGACCTCAACCTCCTTAAAGCGAGGCAATCGCATTTGCGGAGTCTGACCAGCACCAACATCTAGATTACTATCCAAACCTTCTGGCTCCGGAGGATGTGCATTACGCGGAATTATGCCTGGATCTCGGCCAGATGTTAACAAAAGAAGAACTAAGACCTGAAACGATTCAAGCATCAGCATAGGGTTGGATAGAACATATTATGGGTGCAAACCATGGTAAATTGGTGATATGCCTCTATCATATCACAAAATCACTAAACAATAAATAAGCAATAGCAAGAAGTTGATAGCTGGAAACAAAGCATATCATTTTGGCAACTAGTAAGCCAAACATGAATATAAAGAACTAATATCTAGGTGTAGGCGGGTAGCAAGTCAAAATTCACCTCTCAATAAATTCTTTGCATGTAACAAATAGAATTTTCAACTAACAAAAAGCACTGTCAGAACTAAATTTAGTCTGTAAAATTATATATTTCATTACAGCCTCCAGATAATTCAAGTTTAATATGTACCTAACAACAATACTAGAGATAGTCCACCCAAACATTAATCAAATAAAGATGAAATAGCATAACCCAACTGCACTGTAACATGCTACCTTGCATTGCTTAAAATGAATATCATCAGAGCCAACTGCATCAATCCTATAAAATCTACCCACATTGGCACCCTAAACCCTGTAGTTATAAATTTCCAGAAACACAAGTCATTATAACCATGCAGATGTGTAGATCTATTATGGTATTTTCATTACCAACCACAGACCAAACTATAATCAAGTCAATGCTGCAACTACAGTCCACCACCATAGACTAGACTATACGACAGACTAAACAATTTTGTTCTGACAGAATGCCATTATCTTTTTTATACCAAGTGAATCCATTTATCTAAGCTAGAAGACAGATGAATAAAATCACAGAAAAGTAAAAGGAGTGTAAGTATAAGATTTTCTTTTTCAATAAAGTACCCGAAGAAAATGGATATTTGAAGAAACATTGAAACGCAAGAAAGCTACCTTGGAAACCCAAAACTGCTTCCAAAATCTTCCATATAAATTGCAATACACACATTTCATAGCCAAATTACATATGGAGTAGGCTTTCATGTGTGTGTGATCAACCTTTGATATTTATGGTCATAGCTTGGAGAATTTCTTTAGATATGTTATGGCAGAAGGAAGGAGCACAAAGTTTTATGACAACACACTACATATGCTTTCATTTGGTGCCTCTGATTAAAGCTGAATATACGGATATTCAAGGGGAAGTCTCAACTCATAGACTTACTATGGATTAATTTATTCACACGATCTGATAGAGTATCATGGGGTGCCTAAGTCCCACATTGACTAGTAAAGCTTGGTAGAGTATTTAGTGCTTTGTTTTTTTCCTTTAATAACTAGCTTCGGAGAGTGGGTTCCCAAAGTGTTTGAGTGCTTTTCAATTGGTATCATAGCTAAATGTGTAAGATAGGATGTGCGGTAAAGTATTTAAATTTTGGCAGAGAATTCTCACACGATAGCTGTGGAAAAAAAGGATGCAAAAGTCTCTTGCTACATTATTTAAGGGGAAGGATGACCTTCCCTCTCTTAATAAACTATTGTCTTTCATAGAAAAGAAGGACAACAATCCATGATGTTTGGCTTAACCATGGACCCAACTTGTTCTTTAGGATTAGGATTGCATTAGCTGCACTAGTCTTGCTTTGACAATTTTTCCAAATGAAGATATGAAGAATTGAAGATTTTTAAAACATGCAGCATTTGATTGATAAGTCAACCAAATCAGTTCACTTCAATCAAGTGTAAGAGGTTGAATATAAAAGAATGCTTCTTATGATTATAATCATAGAAGATTACCAACACAATTGAATAACATACAGAGAAAGAAAATACTGTACATGAGAGAAAAAGACTAACATAAACTGTGAACGCAACCGCAACAGCCATTATGGATATCCCCCAGTGGTCAGAAAAAGCATCCATCAGTTTTCTGGCAACAAAGACACAGAAAACTGTGACAGGAGCAACAATAAGAAAAATTGTCAGCGCCAATGATCTCACATCTGGTCCAAATATGAACCTTCCCTGAAGAAAAAATTTCTGCAAGAAAATGATCAAAGCAATGAATAAGCACCCTCAGTCACAAAATGAATGGATACTGTAACAAATTTCAAATCACAATGCAATTAATATTTTTCTATCCTTTATAAAATAGAAAGAATAAACTACAAAATGAAAGTTGAACAATAAGTACATCAAGACTCAACACCTCGCAGATCAAAGGATAAAAGCATGGGAGAAAAGAAGGTACATCATATTATGTAGAGGCTCAAAGGCTAGCAGTTTTCTTTTATAATCAATTTGGAGAAACCATCAGAAAATTGCTACCTCAATGAATTCTCTATACCTTGCATCTATTCTTTGAGCTTTCCCAAGATTAGAGAGGAAAGAGGCACAGTAGTTCATAGAGTACAATGTTTTGATATTATAATTTTGCTTACTGCTTATGTATATAATAACATCATCCAATATTATGATACTACATCAAATACTATGCTACAGACTTATTAAAATAACATGAAAAAGTTAATAATTTAAATCCTTTGTTGTTCTAAAACCGAAGTTCTTGTTATTTTTCCCAGCATAATTTTATGAGGAAAAGAAACTGCCAGAAGCAACTAGAACTAGGAAAGCTATATGTACTGGATCCGGATCATCTGCAGTTCAAAAACCACTGAATATGCTACAGTTAATAAAAAGACCTAGTAGCCTGTACCCAGGATTTCCTGTACCCCATGTTGGGTTTTAATATTTTATTTAATATATATATATAAAAAAAAAAAATATATATATATATATATAGAGAGAGAGAGAGATTCTCTACAGTTTTTTAAAAATGCAAACAACTTTTATCCCTTCCCATTTTTTCCGGAGCAAATGAAGCTTTGAAATACTTTCACCAAGATTTCACTAAATAGTAACAGTTAAAAAAAAACAACATAAAAGTCCAACCAATATTCGGTTCTAACATTGTACAGGAAACAAATCAGCTTAAACCTAACACATCAATCAAACAACGAAGACCAATTGATGTTGTGGTTTCTGGGTTACCATCACTGGTCATTTCACTAACACTGCTTCAGAACCTGACAGTAATGCATCCACACAAATCCATCCCTTTCCTTTACAATAACGAATCTCAAAGTAAGAACATAACCTTATCACCTAGAACCCCTTTCCAAATAGTCACACTCCTAGCCCAAAATCCAAATACCAGTACAAATTAAATCCACACAAAGAAAAGACCACAACAACCACCAATAATAGAAAACCTACCAAAATTAAGTACCTGCAAAAAAGGGAAATTTTCTGACAGCAGAACAGTGACACACCCAATTATCAAATTCCACAAGCAATTTCCTTTTATTAAGAAAAAACAGTTAAAACTGACAAGACTTCAATACAGTTGCTTAGGTGATTTCCATGTTGCCCCTCAAGTCAGAATTGGAGTTTCACCTTCCTAATCCAATTCATATTGACCTTTAATAAGCCTTTGTTATGACGATTACCAAAAATGAAATGAAATTCTAATCTTTGATTGAAAAACAGCAGCACAAGTACTTAAAAATACTGCATCCAAGTCTTGTTGAAGCAAATAACCAAAAATAAAAGTGAGGAGTGAAACTTACATTGCTACCCTTCCAAGCTTGGTAGACGCGCAAATCGCCGGATCCTGACCCCGGATCGGAGCGCTGCGGCGGAGGCACCACGTACATGTCGTCGAGGCAGGAGTTCTCAGAAAGGCTCTCTCAGTTGCAGCGATTTCAGAAATTGAGCACCCAAAACGGGAAAGCGATGAAAAAAGGCGAAAACTTGAAGGGTCTCTAGGGTCGGAAATGAAGGGCCATGGGCGAATTCGGAGACCCTTTTGGATAGAGTTTCCGGCGAGTTCAACGGGTCGGGTCGGGTCGGCGACAAGGCATGAGGGGTTGGTTGGGAGGGAAAAGAAGAAGGTGCTGCAGTGCAATGCAATGCAAGTAAGGGTTTTTCTTTTTTCTGTTTTATTTTTTCCTCTTTTTCTCTCACTGTTGTGATGATTGTTGTGTGTTGTGAATTGTGATGTGTGTGTGAGCTGGTTTTGGTCATTAGCAATAGCAATAGGATTCTTCCCTTTACAATTACTGTGCCACTGTATGTGTATGTATGGATGTATGAGAAAGAATAGTATCATACTGCCGGTTTCTTACAAATTAAAAAATGTTAACTTGTTCATACGTTTCTGAATTTTAGTTTTTAATTAGGTTTTCAAATTGTTTTCTTTACATTTATATTTATTTTTAATTAATTCTTTCTATTTAATTATTGGATCCAATTAATTTCTGAAATTAACATTGTCACATTTTTGCAGCTTTATATTTAATTTTTTCATTTCGACAATTTAGTGTTTTAAATCTATTAAGAAAAAAAAATGCATGTTTTAAATCTATCACCAAAAATAAAATCTATATATTTTAAATCTAATATTCAGAGTTCAAATTTGTTGAAATCGTAAATATCACAACTTAATTTGTGAATTTGCTGAGTTAGTTATTATTTTACAAACTTAAAGTCACATCTTATATTTTATAACGGATAAGTAAATTGACAACATATATGTAAAAAAAATAATTAAGTTGTTGACATACTAACTAGTTGGAGTTCCTAGAACGTTGAATTTTTTTTTTTAAGTTAAAATAAACACATAATTATAAAAATGTAATTATTTTATAAAAAAATGTTTTTTAATGAAATAAAGTAGTAACAAATAAATACTTTGGGTTTTTTTATAATATATTTTCTCAATCATAACTGAAGAAAAATTAAAATGCACTAAAGGAACATTGGTGGTAGCAAAAGGAGAGGAAGGTAATATTTTTTATTGGACATCAGTAAAATTGTCTGTATCTTAGGTGAATGTAATGAGGATATTTTACACAGTTATGACATAAATAATTTGGTCACTTGAGTGAGAAAGGTCTTGATACTCTTGGAAGATAAGGGTTGCTTCCTATTAAAGGTACGTCTCTTAAAACTTGTTATGATTACAGTTTCTTTTCACACTTATCCATGTAGAAGAGCACATATCTAGGATTTAGTTCACTTTGATGTTTGCACTATAGATGCTAAATCAATTAGTGGATGTTCTTATTTTGTTACTTTTATTGATGACCATTTTAGAAAAGTTTGGGTTTTTGTTTGGAAATCTTAAAGATCATGTACTTGATGTGTTCAAGCACTACCATGCAAGTGTTGAAAGAGAAACAGATAAATTGTTGAATTGTGTTAGAGCAGATAATGTTGGTGAATACAGAGGTCCTTTTGAGAATTATTATAAGGAGCATGACATCAAGTTTGAGAAAACAGTTCCAAAGACCCCTCAACACAATGAGATTGTAGAGAGAATGAATCGCACAATTAATGATAGAATCAGATGTATGTTCTTTCATGCTAAATTACCTAAAGCCTTCTAGGGTGAAACATTGAGAACTGTAGTGAACTTGATTAACTTTTCTCCCTCTATTCCTCTTGATGGTGATGTCCCTAAGAAGGTGTGGAAGGGGAAAGATGTTTCCTATAGTCATTTAAGGGTGTTTGGTTGCAAGGTATTTGTTCACATCCCTAGAGATGAAAGATCCAAGCTTGATGGAAAGTCTAAACAGTGTATCTTCCTAGGTTATGGTCGTGATGAGTTTGGTTACATATTTTGGGATCCAATTGATAAAAAGATTGTTAGAAGTCGAGATGTTGTTTTCTTTGAACACCAAACTATTGAGGATATTGAAAAAAAAGAGAAGGAAAAGCAAATTACTTCTAGATTCATTAATGTTGAGCTAGAACCTCCTACCAAAGTTGATAATCATGGGAGAAATGTGAATGTAGATTTGAAGAATGCAATTGATATACTTGAGACTTAAGTTTTTGAACCAAATGAACCAGTTCTCCTAAACCATCTATGGAGCCTGATTTGAGAATATCTACTAGAGAGGGTCGTCCTTCACTAAAATATTTCCCTGTTTGTATTTTTTACTAATGGGGAAGAGTCAGAAAGCTATGAAGAAGTTATGTCACATGAAGAGAAAGACAAGTGTACAAAGCCATGCAAGAAGAGATGAAATCCTTATATGAGAAACACACATTTGATTTAGTGAAGCTACCTCAAGGTAAGAGAACACTAAAAAATAAATGGGTGTTCAAATTGAAATCAGAAGAGAAAGCTCACAATCAAGGTACAAGGCAAGGTTGGTTGTGAAGGAATTTAATCAAAAGAAAGGAGTTGATTTTGAAGAAATATTTTCACCTATGGTCAAAATGTCTTCAATTAGAGTTGTACTTGGTTTGGCAACAAGTTTAAATTTAGAAGTTGATCAACTTGATGCGAAAACAACTTTCTTTCATGGTGATTTGGAGGAAAAAATCTATATGGAACAACCTGAAGGTTTCACAGTCAAAGGTAAAGAAAAGCTTATTTACAAATTGAGGAAGAGCTTGTATGGACTCAAACAAGATCCAAGACAATGGTATAGAAAATTTGACTCCTTTATGGTGGATCACGGGTATGATAAAACCTCTTCTGATCATTATGTTTTTATAAAAAAAATCCTAATGAAAGATTTATTATTCTCTCGCTCTATGTGGATGATATGTTGATTGTTGGTCATGATTTGGAAGAGATTCAAAGTCTTAAAAGAGAATTGAACAAGTCCTTTGCAATGAAGGATTTA
Organism: Macrotyloma uniflorum; assembly: GCA_016859785.1. NCBI lineage: Eukaryota > Viridiplantae > Streptophyta > Magnoliopsida > Fabales > Fabaceae > Macrotyloma > Macrotyloma uniflorum. Next base: position 2,162,795 of record BDMB01000033.1, read on the forward strand.
GGTTTTGTAAAGCAAATCCTTGGCATGAAAATTGTTCAAATATGATGACAAAGACCTTACCTACAGGAAAGTTTGATATTTGTAAAGAAAAAAAAAGACTTGATTGACTATGCCCAAGTTAATTGGTGAAGGGGAGATATGTTAGGTGGTCACTAATAATTGGGCCACTTGGCATATAAAATAAGAATGTATTCACATTGTTACATTCCTTCATAGGGAAGGGATTCCTAGGATTACAAGGGCTTTGGGGAGAAGGTAAAATACCATGTATGGTGGTAAATGTGTATGGCCTTGTGAGAAGAGGGAGAGAAGCAAGTTGTAGGAAGAGTTGAAGGGGATCAGAAACCAACATAGTGTTAGGAGGTGGTGTGTGTTTGAGGACTTCAATTCAGTAAGATATGATTTAAAAAGGCAAGGGGTTAAGTAAGGAGGAAATGGAGCTCAAAATTCAAGGGAATTTAATAATTTTATTGAACAAATGGAAGTGGTAGATATTCCAATGATGGGAAGAAAATTCACTTGGTATGACCAAATGGTCCAGCTTTGAGTAGATTAGACAGGATCATGGTATCTAGGGAATGATTGGATGTTTGGTTAGGGTGCGTTCAAGTTGCTTTGAACATATCAGTATCTGATCACTATGCGCTGGTGTTGGAGTATAATGTAGCCGATTGGGGACCAAAACCTTTCAGGGTAGGTTCTTATGTGTTTAAAGAAAAGTTGAAACTGTTGAAGAGAGATCTTAAGAAGTGGAACAAGGAGGTATTCAGTGATGTGGAGATGAACATTCACAAGATAACGAATCATATCAGCAAGCTAGATCTTCTAGATGAAAGAGGGTGCTTAGATGAAGAAGGGAAAGGAAGGAGACAAGAATTGTTTGCTAAATTGAAGAAACTAAACCTAAGACAGGAGTCGATTGCAAGACAGAAAGTCAGATCTAAATGGATTACCTTAGGTGCCTCTAATACAAGATACTTTAATGCAACAGTAAACTGGAGAAGGGCAAGAAATAACATTAAGAGCCTTTTTTATTTCAGGGGCCTGGTCAGAGGAGCTTAATAGAGTAAAAAAGTTGGTTTATGAGGTATTCAAAGAAAGATTCACCAAAAAGAGTGGAGTTAGACCTACTTTGGATGGAGTTCAATTCTAGTTGATATCTCTTACTGATAATCAGGATTTAACGACAAGATTTGAGGAGGACGAAGTGAGGGAAGCTGTGCGGATGTGCGAAAGTGAGAAGAGTCCCAAACCAAATGGGATTAATTTTAAGTTTATCAAGTTGTCTTGGAAAATTTTAAAATCGAATATCATGAAACTTGTAGAGGACTTCTATAATGACCAGTATATGGGCACGAGGGTGTAACCTGTCATTTATCTCACTTATACCTAAGAAGGAGGAACCAATGAGTCTCAACAACTATAGACCAGTCTTTTTGGTTGAGTGTACTTACAAGTTATTGACAAAAGTATTAGCTAACAGACTAAAGAGATGTATATACAAGGTGATAGATGAGTCACAAAGTGTCTTTTTAGGAGGGAGAAATATGTTGGATGGGGTCCTGGTGGCTAATGAGGTGGTGGAGGAAATAAAGAATAAGAAAATTTGTGTGATAATTAAAGTCGACTTCGAGAGGTATATGATTCAATTAGTTTAGAATTTCTTAAGTACATGATAAGAAGAATGAGATTTAGCGAAAAGTGGATTGGGTTGATTTCTAATCTTTTAGTATCCTCTTCTATCTCATCTCTAGTTAATGGCAACCCAACTAAGGAATTTAATTCAACCAAGGGTCTTAGACAAGGGAATCCTCTAGCCCCTTTTCTATTTCTTATTGTGGCTGAAGGATTAATTAGGATGGTTAGAAGTGCTTTGGTTACATCCTCATTGATTGGAGTAAGAGTGGAGGTTAGTTTGTTGCAACTTGCAGATGACACATTATTGTTTTGTTAGGCATTTACATAGAATATATTGATGGTTAAAAGTATATTACGGTGTTTTGAGGTTTCCTCTAGGTTGAAGGTCAATTTTCATAAAAGTATGATCGAAGGGGATAAAGGTGGATAGGAGAGGGATTGAGGAGTATGTAATTATGTTAAACTATGATTAGATGAATGTACCTTGCTTACACTTGGGCTTCCAAATAGAGGGGAATCTAAGGAGGGTTAAATTTTAGGAATCAATTTTGAGGAAAATCAAGAAAAAACTATCAAAATGGAAAGGGAGATACATTTCATTTGGAGGAAGGGTGTCTTTAGTTAAATTGGTAATAACATCTTTACCCCTCTACTATTTATCTTTTTTCAAAGCACCAATAGTAGTGGTGGCTCATGAGATTCAAAATATACAAAGATGGATTTTATGGGGTGGGGGAGGTAAAGAGAGGAAAATAAGTTGGATGAAATGAGAAACTATTTGCAAACCCAAGAACCAATGAGGACTTCGAGTTAGGGATGTGGGATCATTTAATGTTGCATTTGGAAATGGAGGTTAGCAAATGAGAATAAAGGGATCTGGAAGCAGGTATTAGAAGTTAAGTATGGAGGGTGGAGAGGTCTAGAGGAACAAAAACAAGTTAAAGTTTGTTCAACGTGGTGGAAAGATTTAAAAAAGATTTATGGGGTGAAAAAAAATACGAGTATAGAGGTAGGTGACGGTAAAACTACATTATTTTGGTAGGATAGTGAGTTGGAGAAAAGGCATTAGGCGTGAAGTTTAGTAGGTTGTTTATGAATTCTAGTGATCAACATGATTTTGTCAGTAATATGGGCACTTGGCAGAATGGTAGGTGGGAATGGAATTTGGCGTGGAGGTGGGAAGAAGATTTAGTAGAACAATTCATAAACTTAATTATATTGAAACAACCTACTACTGAAGGAGAAGATAAATGGGTTTGGAATGGGGATGCTAAGGGGATGTTCAATGTTAAATCAACTTATTCCATTATTCAGAATGAGATACAAGGAGACATAGAAAGTTTATTTTTATTGAGCTTTGGAAGATTAAAATCATCCCTAAGACATTATATTTGGTGTGGAGGGCAACAATAGAAGGAATAACTATGAGGGACAAGTTGGGGTAGGGGGTGCAGGTGGTTGTGACCAGTTGTGGGTTATGTGGAGTGGAAGAGGAATCCATCACACACTTGTTCTTGGAGTGCAGGATAACTAATGTAGTGTAAAACAAATGTTATGCGTGATTTTGCATAAGTACTTGTAGAACTAAAACTCTTACGTAACATTTGCTACAACACTACATTCGCTTCCAAAATAAGAATGTAAGCATATACTAGAAGGTTGTGGCGGTTAGGGTAGTGTGGAGTTTGTGGAAGCATAAGAATGACACGCTGTTTCGCAATAAAAAGGTAAATGCATAAGAAATTTTCTTTCTAACCTAATTGAGCATATGGTTGTGAGCCAAGTCTAGAGTTTCAAAGGCACTAGGGTCTTCTGCAGAATGATGTATGGATCCTTAGTTCTACTCCTTGTGTGTTGGATAACCAACTTGGTGATTATTTGTTTACCAAACTAATTTTTAACAATGTGAGAGATAATTATCTAATTAACGGTTTAATTTTCAGCACACTTCTACTCATCTTTCTATTATGTATTTGTAATTATTTTTTTTTATTTCTAATACCAATTTTATTTATATATTTATTTATTTAAAAAAAAAAACGTTTTAAGAGAACATTATTTGTATATATGACTACAAATATGTTTGGTTAATTTTTAATAATTTTGGAAATACTTTTAAATTTTTAAAATGAAAAAGAAAAAAAGTTAAATAGAAATTATATAAGATTAGAAAATAACTTTTCTTATTCGCACGGAAATATAATTTTATTTCTCTTAATATAAAAATAAAAGATTGTATAAACAAGTGAATGTAACTTTCTTTTTGAAACAAGATGTTTCTAAAAATATTTAACAAGAAAATACTTTCGTTTTCATGTTTTTGAGAATGTAAAAATTATCGGGAAACAAATACTTCCTTTTTCATGGATGAGTGCATGAATTTATTAACACAGTAGATTTTAACTTCCCAATAATATTGAATTCAGGTTCTGAATATATATCTATCTGAATATTCAAAAGAATGATTATTATTTTATCCAATTTGAATAAAATTGCCTCAAATAAAAAACACACGAGACCTTTTAAAAATTTATAGGTTCAAAATAATTTTTTATCATCGTAAAAATTATTGTGCATAAAAAAAATATGTAAGTTTCAGTTTTAAGTGAATAAATGGTAGTGATGATGTTATATTCTTAATAAATTTTAGTTAATAATTAAAATATATACCCGAATGCATTGGATCGTGTATGCCATTAGCTTTATGGAAAATGACGTGGGTGATTTTGTTAGACGATAATGTGATAGAAGGAATGTGGTGTGGCATTCAACTCTCCTGTCCTCTCTACTTTTCCAATAATAATATGTGGCTGGGTTGCCTTTTCAGGGTATTTGGAAATCACCATGTATGACATTATATTAAATATTTCCTATCATCCAAATTTATTATAAATTAATATATATAAAATAATGTAAAATTTATTTTATTAAATCAGTATTAAAATGAATTAAGCTTTAAATTTATTATTAATATAATATTATAACTTATTTTTATAAAAAATAAAAATTTTATAATTATTAAATTATTTGAAAATTTCTTTATAAATTTTTCAAGTTATCAGTCGAGTTTGAAAACTCTCTATGTAATATACTCAAAAATTCTTAAACCATTATTTAATTATCTATAAATTTTAATTTCTCAAATTATTAGTAATCGAAATTAGAGTCTTAGGACGTAACTATAATAATATAATAGATATTTAAATATATTTTTATCTTAATATACCTCTAATATTATTATTTATAAATTTAATTCTAATTTAAATTTAACCTAAAAACATTAATTCTAAATTAAAGAAAAATTTACATAATTAAAGAAAAAATATTAAAAAAATTAATATTCATTTTATTAATTTTTTTGAATTTAATTGTACAACATAATAACTTATTTAATTATTAAATTATAAAAAAATAATTAGAACCATACATTTACTTGTAAAATAAATACATCTTTCTTTTTAAATTATTTTAATTTTATAAAATCACTTTTACTCAAAAATAAATTTCGATTAACTGATTCATATTTAGAAAATATATATTAGAAATAAGAGTTAAAAGTTTTTTTACTTTGTTCACTTATTGTTCTTATGCTTTATATGGATTATAAAAAAAATAACGATAAAAAAAAATGGATATGAGAAATAGAAACAAAAGAAAAATAAAATGCAAATATGCATTAATTAGATGGTTAAAAGCAATAATACTAACTAATTGTTGATAATGATATTTGACGACTTAGACTTTTTATCTAAGATTTTAAGTTGAGTTAGTTTTTCAATAAAAATTAATCATCATCAACATTAATGATTTTTTTACAAAAATTAATGATAAAATTTTTTTCCTAATTAGATTGAGTGAAAGAATGCATTCAAACAACAATTTATACAAGGAAAAACTTCTGACTAAATTAAATTTAAATAAAAAAATTATTTTTTTACAATATTTTTAAATATAAATTTATTTATTATTTATTTATAAAATTTATTTTATTTTTAAAAATATATTACACTTCTCTCTTTCTAAATTTTCTTCTCATCATTTTATTTTATTTTATTTTCATTTTACATCTTAAACAAAACAACGAAAAATACTTTTTTTTTTTTATTTCTCTCTCTTTAATTTCTTTTTTCCTTAAACTTTTTCTTGTTTAATATATTACGCATAATGGTTGTTTTTATGAATAAAAACCTTATATTTTACTTTGCTTAATTTAAAACATATTAAACATAAAATATTTATTACAATTCAATTATTTTTAAAATATCTAAAATTTATACATGCAAACGTCTTTTTATCGATATAATATCTATTACTTAAGTGTTTTTCAAAGTTTTTTTATTGATGATTAATATATACAATATAATTTATTTTTATATAAAGTAATTTTTTTCTATTCATAACAGTATTAATTATATATAAGAAAATGTAAGATAAAAAAATTTAAAATAATCAAAGTAATATAACATAATTACATATAAATATATTTATTTCATTGATCAAACACCAATAGTGAACACTTGCGAAAAATTATTGAATCGAAATATTTAGGATTAATATCTTACATTATTTAGTTATTTTTGATATAGATAGACCTATAACCTTTTTCATTTTTTTAGGTTATCACACTATTTTAATCTAACACGTAAACTAATATTTACATATTATAAAGAAAAATTTATATATCTCATTCATTCTGGTTAATATTCAAAATTATTAAAAAATATAATTTTTCCCACTATTGGTGAATAAAAGATAGGCTAGTAGAAAATTATTTTTTTATTATTTTTTATAAATATATTTATGGCAAATTTTGCTAAAATAAATTCATAGAAAATTTTGCACAAACAAAAATTTATAGGAAATTTTTTATAAACAAATCAATGGAAAAATTTTTTAAAAAAAAATCTATGAAAAATTTTTCACAAAAAAATTAATGAGAAATTTTTCTAAAAAAAAGTTTATGAGAAAGTTTTTTCAAAGAAATCAATAGAAAATTTTCGACAAAGAAATCAATGGAAAATTTCCAACAAAGAAATCAAAGGAAAATTTTCCACAAAAAAAAATTTTTCACAGAGAAATCAAAAGAAAATTTCCCACAAACCAATCAATGGGAAATTTCTTATAAACAAATCTCTGAAAAAAAAATTTATAGACATTTTCTACGAAAAAATCTATGAGAATAATTTTTTTCTATAATTCAAAGTTATAACCTATTTCTCAATATTTTTTATTGAATTTATTATAATTCAAATAATGAAACCTACTAAACATTAATAATTAAAATCGAGACACACACTAACCATATTTAATATTTTTAATATGATATGTAACAAGTTTAACATTCAACTAATTCAAATTTTAACAAGTTCAATTAAAATATTAAATAATAAAAGTAACAAGTAACACAAAAAAAAATACTAATTTTCTTCAAAAACATAAACTTCAAAGTCATTTTCAAATTCTCCTTCTTCATTATCTTCTATTATTTCTTCATCCACTTATTGGTTTGATGACTCAAGATGGGGGATATTTACTTTTTCCAAATCAGCTTGTAAATCTTGCAATCCATATATAGTTTAAACTTCAATTATTTCATCTACATGTGACATTTCATCTTCTTGAAAGACAACATCATCTTCCTCAATAGAATGTTCTATACGACCCTTTGGTTTTGTTTTAATGACAACACACCAATTGTATTTATCTAATCGTGATAATGGATATAGTACATAATATGCTTGTCTTAAATTTTTGGCAATAATAAATGGATCTAAATGATTATATCTTTTATCCATTTGAATATTTATAATATCATATTTAGGATCAAGTCTAGTACCTTTACTTGATAGGTCAAACCACTCACAATAAAAAAAAAATTACAATTTTAGGATGACTTAAAGTATTGTACTCTAGTTCATAAATGCATTGAATGATCCTATAAAAATCATTTCCACCTCCTTTTGTAAGGTCCTTAACACAAACTCCACTGTTTATTGGTTTTTGTTATGACTCCATTCATGAGTATGAAATGTGTAACCATTGACAAAGTATGTGCACAATTTTCTAATACAAGTCAAAGAACGTTGTGATAAATCCCTCAAGTGTTGGTTCCTCACACTTAATGACTCATTGATAACTTACAAATATATGACACATAAAAAGAACATGATTATTTAATACAAAATGGAAAACTAAGATATTTCTTAATTAACATGTTTGTGAAGCATGTAGGAAAATCCAAATGAATATAGAAGCATTTGGCACACTTTCGAAGAATGAACTGTCCAAAAAAAATAATTAAATTGGTCAATTTTAAGGCTAATGTAATTTATTACAATAATGATATTTTTTTTTCTAAAACTCTTATTCAAGATATGGTTTAATTTCAGCATAATTGATCAACACGTGAATATGGGTTGAGTTCAATTCTTTCTCAATTAACCAATAAATTTTCTCTTTCCAGAATGACGTCTAGACTGGTTAAAGACGGATAACATTGATGGAATCTGGTCGACTAGAATTTGTAATTCATTTCTACAAATTCGTGGAGACAGCATGAAATTATTAAAATAATAAGAATAAAAGTATGTTGTCTCACTGTGCAAGTAAGATGCACAAATTGATCATTCAACCCTAGCCTTATTTTTTATTAGTCGTTTAGAATCACCCATGAACCTATTAAAAATAAACAATGACATTATGATAGTTAGTTTTAAGGAAATTGAAACTTATATAAAATACAAGAATAATTTTATTACCTTTCCGATGGATACTTCCACAGTTATATTGTATTGGTCCACCAAGTCTTCCTTCATATGGTAGATGAAGAGGAAGGTGTTCTGTTGAATCAAAGAATCTTGGTGGGAATATTCTCTCTGATTTGCAAAAAAATGATTGGAATATTTGTTTCCATTTTAATAAATTCATTTCTTTTTAATGTTGTAGAGCACAAATCTTTGAAGAAATGACTTACTTCAACAAGAGGATTTAAAATGTAAGGACCTAGTGTGAATTAGTTCTAATGAGGCAGTGACTTAAGTGGTGAAGGGTGAAACTGTTTAGTAAAGTTCTAAAAAGAGTTATAAATAGAAAAACTAAACCTTTCAACCTTCATTATTTCAAAAATCACTATCTCTCTAAAACTCTTTTCTCTATAAACCCTCTACCTTCTCTCTAACTTTTCTTCCTCCTCCTCCATCTCTTTCAAGATCCAATTACACCATTGTGAATCTCTCGAGGAGTAGAATCTTTTGGACAGGTTGAAATCTCTATTTGGGTAAGTTCTTAATGCTCTATTTTTCTTCTAGGGTTTGAGTGGGATTGTTGTTTTGGGCGTTTGGGACCCCATGCATGTGTCTTCTTTCGCCTCCATACGATTTTTTGCTAGATTAAGTCCATTATGATGTGGTTGATTTGGTCTTGAGGCACTCTTGAAGCATTTGGAATTTTACCCTTAGTGGAGGTAGCAACAAGCCATTTTGAGAATTTTAAGGTAAGGGAAGCTAGTTGAGATTCTAAGATTTTGTGGAATGTTTGAGCTGGTAGTTAGATTAGAGTTGAGTAGCTTGAATTTTTATTTGATGAATTTCTAAACTATGAAGGTTTGAATCCCACTATGTTGAGGCCCAATTGTTGGGGTTTTTGTGTACTTGAAATTGTTCTTGTGACTGATGGTGCTGTGATGAAATGCGAATTGTATGGTTTGAGATAATGAAATGTATGAGATGCTATGACTATTGTACCTACTGAATTGTGAAATTGAGATTGCCAATGAAATTGAATGTGTTGTTGTAACTATGAAATTTTGAGTTGAAATGTTTGGTGAGAATCAGTTGGGTAAAAAGTGTAATTCACCATCTTAGACCCACCTTTTATCAATTTACTGTGAGACAGAATGATTTTAATTTGAAATTGTGTTTTGAGTACATTTAAAGGTCTAAATTTGGGTCTAGAAGTGAGTTAGGACTTTCTAACATAATTGGTTGCTGCATAAAATTCACTAAGCACACCAAGATTCGTTGAGCGATTTGGTTCCAAGGGGTTTAGAGTGTTCTCGGGTTTTAATTTACTAAGTGAAGTGAAATTCACTAAGCGGATTTTAATTTGTTGAGTGCGTTAATTTTTTGCTGAGCAGATTTGTCCCAATTTTGGGATTGCTCTCTAAACTCAATCTGTTGAGTGGAGTTGAGTTTCGCTGAGTAGATCATCCGTTGAGCGGAACTAAGATTTGTTGAGCGAATTTTCTTATTTCAGAAAAGATGCTTAAGTGAGATTTGAGTACAGTGTGTCTGGAGAGAGGTGGAGTTATCCATTGATTTGATGTCAAGTGTAGGATCGATGTCCATGATCGAATGACTCTTGCAGAACTAGTGGAGTTAAAGAGGCAAATAGAGAAGTTGCTAGACCAGCAGTTTATCCAGCCAAGTGTATCACCATGAGGTGCACCAATTCTGTTGGTGAAAAAGAGGGATGGAGGGTCAAGATTGTGTGTAGATTACTAGCAATTGAACAAGTTGACAATTAAGAACAAGTACCCATTGCCGATGATAGATGATCTGATGGACTAGTTGCATGGGGCAACAATGTTTTCGGAGATTGATTTAAGATCAGGGTACCATCAGATACTGGTGAGAGCTGAAGACATACCTAACACCGCCTTTAGATCGAGATATGGCCACTACGAATATGTGGTGATGCCTTTTGGGGGTGACGAATGTTTTGGCGGTATTCATGGACTACATGAACCGTATCTTCAAGCCCTTCTTGGATAAATTTGTGATGGCTTTTATAGACGAAATCTTTATATATTCTCACATTCCAGAGGAATATGAGATACATCTGAGAGTAGTGTTGAAAATTCTGAGAGAGAAGCAATTATATGCCAAGTTGTGGAAATGCGAATTTTCGATGACAAAGGTGAAATTCTTGGGGCATGTGATCTTGGTAGAGGGGATATCAGTGGATCCCTCTAAGGTGGAAGTTGTACTTCAGTGGGAGCATCCCAAGATGGTATCAGATGTTAAGAGTTTTATGGGACTAGCAGGCTATTATAGAAGATTCATTGAGGGGTTTTTAAGAATAGTAGCTCCATTAACTTATCTCACCTGAAAGGATCAACCCTTCGCTTGGACCGATAAGTGTGAAATAAGCTTCTTGAAGTTGAAGCAAAGATTGACCATTTCCCCAATGTTGATAATTTTGGATGTGGAGAATTTCTCTCCTTTCTTTTTTCACTAGTGACCATGCTCTATGCACCTTCATCCTTATCCTTATTACCTTAACAATACTTTTATCTTTACTTTAAATCCAGTATAAACTCTAGTAAACTTGACTAAGCATCCCACTCTGCAATCTCATCTTATCTTATTTTACTCAAAACAAATATGTCTATTGCACCCACCATTACAACAATCCCAACTTCCCCCCTCACAAATGGAAAAATGACAAAGTACATTCGTTACTCACTTTTGGCCTAAGAAGGATGTGGGGATATAATAATATTAATAATAACAATAACTATTAAACATCTATCCCAATTAGTGTTCCATGGCAACAAAATTTCGCATGTACTTTCTAGCTTTTTAATCATTGTTCATTGAACCCACCCTAATTAATGGGATATAGTTTCATTTTGACAACGAGTCTTTGTACATTAGGTTGCATTATTTTTATCATTTATTATTTATGATATTTCCTTCCTAAAAATCTACTAAGAATATTATGTATATAATTAGATTACACAATTTTTACTCAATTACAGATTTTTCTCAAAATAATATCTCTCAGCCCAATACCCCCCTCAAGTTGGTGTATGCAAATTTTAGATTCCCAACTTGGGAAGAAAGAAATCGAATTTTACGTTTTCTGAATGCTTTAGTGAAAATATCACTTGACTAAAAGTAGTAACATAACCCATTGCAATAGTGCCATTCAAAATTTCATCTAGTATAAAATGACAATCAATATCTATATGCTTGGTGTGCTAATGAAAAACGAAGTTAGTAGCAATATGCAATGCTGTTTGACTATCACAATAAAGCATCATAGGATGCAGGTGACCAATACCTAAGGAATGTAGAAGACTTTTCAACCACATAAGTTCACATGTGGTGTTGGCCATTAAGCGATATTCTACTTTAGTAAAGGAGTGAGATACAGTATGTTACTTCTTAGTTTTCCAAGAAATAGATGAATTCCCAAGAAAAATAATCTACCCTGTAAGAGAATGTCTTGTTAAAGGACAAGTAGCACAATTTGAATCATATTAATCGTAGAGTTGAAGATCATAATTTTCACGTAAGATGATCCCTTCTCTAGGAGTACCCTTAAGATAACGAACCACATGAAGAGTAGTATCCCAATGTTCTTGAGTAGGAACATGCATGAATTGAGCAAGCATGTGAACACTATAAGAAATATCAAGCCGAGTAACTGAAAGGTAAATCAAATGACTAACTAGTCTTCGGTATTTGGCTGGATCAGATAGAGGACTCTTATGGCAAGCAAAAGATGATGATTTTGATCAAGGGAAAGTCAGCAAGCTTGGCACTTAAAAAACCAGTTTCGGTAATGATGTCAAGAGCGTATTTTCATTGGCATAGGAAAATATTAGTGGGACTTCTAGCCACTTCGATACCTAAAAAATACTTCCAAGTCTTTCATGTGAAAGTAATTACTCAAATAAGCTTTGAAAGACTGAATAACTTCTTCATTATTTCTAGAGATTAGAAGATCATCAACATAAAATAATACATTGAGGTGAAACTCATTATGATGGAGAGTAGTGTGAGTAGGATTGTGTGAATCCATATTTTTCTAATGCACTCTTCAACTTAGCAAACCAGCAACAGGGAGCTTGTTTCAAACCATATAAAAATTTATTTAACCTACAAACTTGAGTAGGATCATGAGATTTGAAACCAAGAGGCAACTTCATATATACTTTCTCATCAAGTTCACCATGTAAGAAAGTATTGTGAATGTCCATTTGGTGGAGTGCCCAATTCTTAGCAGTTACAATTATAAGAAAAGTACGAACTGTGACCATCTTTACAACTAGTGCAAAGGTCTCTTGAAAATCTAATACATCAACCTACTTATTCCCCAAAATAACCAAACGGGCTTTAAACCTTTCAATAGATCCATCTGCATGATATTTGATATGATAAATCCACTTACACCCGATAGCCATTTTATTAGGAGGTAAAGATACTACATATCAGGTCTCATTATTTTCATGGACTTGAATTTCTTGTTGCATCGCCATTGTGTGTTCACCATTATGGAGACCTACCGAACACCCCACAATGTCCTTAATATTAGTGAGACATGCTAATTTTTCAATCATATGATGTGATGCCCCTGTATTAAGAATACAAGGTAAAGAAGTGCACTTACCCCTTGATTTTTCAGTGCCTTCAACTTTGATATTGTTTAAGAGATTCACCAATGTTTTCAATTGTTCACCGGTCATACCTTTGATATTAGACGAACCATCATCTGAAATCCCATTAGTTTCCTTTACTTTAGATGAATTTGCTTGTGCAGCATGAGCCTTGACAATTCCACAGCCTTTGCCAAATTATGTTCCTTTTCCTCTTCCATTTCCTTTTCCAGTTACACGAGAATGATCCTCCCACTAATTTGGATAGCCTATAATTTAAAAACACTTATCTGACTCATGTTCAAGGTGATGACAATGAGTACATAGGCTTGCATTGCAAATGCCAACATGTCACCACATACCTCTTTGTTACGAGAAACAACGTGCATTTGTTCTTCTTGCACTAAGGTAGAATATAATTTGTTTAAAGGAGGCAATGGATAATGTGTAAGAAGATTCGATCTAACCGTCTCATTAACAAGGTCATTCAGCCCCTTAAGAAATTGATGAACATTTTCTTCTTCAAGCTTATTTTCTAATTCTGAACTGAGATTACATTTACAAAGCTCATATTGATAAATGAAGATTTGTTCATAATTTCCCAATTCTTCCGATAACTTTTTCAATTTTCCGTAATAAGCAACAATTGTCATCCCTTTCTATTTGCATTCAACTAGCTAAGCTTTGAGTTGTTGAATTCATGATCCATTCACTATGGAAAAACGTTCTTGAATATCTTTCCACAGATCTTGTACCACCTTTGTATGCGAAATAGTTGTTCGCAATGAAGGTTCAATAGTATTCATGATCCAAGAAATCAATAAGGAATTAATTGTCCACCAATCTTCAAGATCATTTGATTCATATGATGGTCGGTTGATCGTTCCATCAAGGAAACTAAATTTCTTCTGTTCTCGCAGTATTGTTTTCACTAATCGAGCCCATTCATCATAGTTTTCTCCACTCAATTGCACCTAAGTTATAATATTTCCTAAATTGTCACTGGAAGTGAGATCATAAGGAGAAATCGTTCTTCTTATAATCCTCCCTTCACTTGCTTCATTCTGTGTGTTGTTTGTTTCTACCATGATGATAAATAACAAATTTTTAGTATTTCTTTTATTATAGCTCTGATACCATGTCAGAACACAATGGAATATTGTTATGTGTTATTCATCCTTGTCAAATATATATATATATATATATATATATTATTGCACATTAGGTGTGCATTATTTATATCATTTATTATTTTCAATATTTTTTCCTATAAATCTGCTAAGAATATTATGAATATAATAATAATATTACGTACATAATTAGACTACATGATTCTTGTCCAATCATAGATTTTTCTCAAAATAATATCTCTTAGCTCAACAAAATAGAACATGGAAAATAAAAGAAAGACAGAAGATGAAGGTGGCGACGAAGGATAATGGTCGGAGAAATATGCAGTGGTTGAATAGGAAGAAGATCGGAGATGGATGCAGTGGCTGAATAGGAAGAAGAGATTTATTAATTGGTCAGGTTATGTTAACTACAAAATTAAGTAGTGAGAAGTCGATGGGAGATGTTGGTGGTGCACTTGGTATACAAATAGATATGTTAGGTTGAGTGAAAGGGCACAAATAATCCTACCTTATGTGTAGGATGGTCAGGTTGCACAATAGTCATGTTCGACACAATGTTGATCATAATGTGACATATAGATGGTAGTCTCTAAGTTTGAGCATAATAACCAATGGTTCCAGAAGCGTCTATATTATTTGAGTTGTGCGAATTTATTTTACATGATAATTGCTTTAAATATGTTATAATTTGAATACATAACTTACCTTGTTTTCTATCTATTGATGGATTGTGATAATCGTGTTGGTTACAGGGGAACAAATAGTGTTCCAAGTGGTGGAGATAATTTGGGACTGAGAGAGTAAAACCAGTAACCGAGCTTCAAGTGTTGAAAATAATATATATATATATATATATATATTATCTTGTACCATGAATACAAATCCCATATTATGAGGATAATATATAAATATATATTTAGTCTATGAAATTTGGTACAAGATTCGATGTTCATTTTAGTAACGATTTTTTTAGGATTGTTACAATTATGATATTAGAATGGTAATGTCCTTAATAGACTTGGGGTAGAGTGAGCTTACTATGAGTCTATTGCATGTTGTGTTGTGAATGATAAAATAGGTTGAATTTGAAAGTTGTTTGACTTGTGTTTTGTTTAGGATGACTCCATGACCTACTTCATCTCCAAATGAGGATGCTCACAAAAGGGCAATGGAGATGATGGCAGTTATAATGTAGCAATAGAGTGTCGTGGAGGCACAATAGCTTGTTACTAGTAATGGAGGATAATTATGGTGACTTCCTCTATAGGTTTTCCATAGGGTGAACAGATGGGAGTGACTAAATTTATAAGGAATAATCATCCTAAATTCAGTGGTAGCTTATGATCAAACATAGATGAATAATGGTTACGAGAGATTGAAAAGATTTTATAGGTCACCCTTTGCCCTAAAGATAAGAAGGTGATGTTTGTCACCTATTTGTTAACTAAGGAGGTAGAATTCTAGTGAATAGGGAATCAACAATTGATGATGACGAGAAGGGAAATGTATGATTGGAAAATTTTTCAATAAAGATCTCTGAAAAAATATTTCTAGGATAATGTTCGATTCGAGAAGGAATCATAATTTTTATGGCCGAGACAAAGTAGTATGTCAATGCATGATTATGCTACCAAATTTGAGCCTTTGGCTATTGAAGCATGGAAATGTAGAAAATTTGAAGGTTTGAGATATGAACTCAAACTTATGCTAGTGCCTTTGTCAATTAAAGAGTTTCCAGAAAGAGTGGAAAAGGCAAAAATAATGGAGAGGTTGTAAGAGGGAGGAAGTATATTGTTCCAAAATCATCCTAATGGATCATCTAGTGGAAAAGGGAGGTCAGAATAGAAGAAACCTTATACTCGACCTTAGATGTCTAGAAGTAATGGCAACACTCCTCAGCATTTACAAGCACAACAACTAGAAGTGAAATGTTTTCAATGTGGAGGCCCCCATTATAGAAGTCAATGCCCCCACATGATAGCCCCACCAACAACATAGACATCATTTTCTAGGGTTTGTTATCTGTTTCAAAATCCTAGCCATATGGCTAAAACCTATTGATTGAAATAAACTCCAATTACATCGGGGGTGCACCTTCTAGACCTAAGAATGGTGATGCTACATCATAGGCAATTGGACAAGTTTTTTCCCTAACTAGAGTTAAGGCATCAAGATCAAATAATTTGGTACAAGGTGTGTGTTCTAAATTAGATATTCCTTTACAAGGGTGGTATGAATTTACTGCTACACACTCTTTTATATCTATGAATGCATACATAGAGTAAAATTGTCTATTTGTGATATAGTATCTACACTAGTAGCAAGTCTAGTAACAACCTCTTCGATGTGTAAACAGTGCCCGACGGTAGTAGAAGAAACTGGTATAAGATAAAACTAATTAGTTTTCCTTTTCAAGACTTAGATGTAATTTAAGAATGAGTGGTTGTTTGCTAATGACATTCTAATTAATCGTGGGTAGAAAAGATTTCTCTTTCCTTAAGACCAAGATGAAATTATTTCTTCAGATCAACAAATTTGGAGAGAACTGAAGGAGGGCATAGTGCTTTATAATCCTTTCTTAGATAAAGGTTTTTAGGATAAAAATATATAGGAAATTCCAGTGGTGAGTGAATTTCTAGAAATTTTTCCTGAAAAAGTGTCAAGGTTACCACTTAAGTGGTGAAATTCAAAATTGATTTAATCACAAGAGTGGAGCCAATTTCTATAGCACCGCATAGAGTGGCTCCAGATGAATTGACTAAATTAAAGAAGCAAGTAGAGGATTTATTGGAGAAGAAATTGATACGGCCAAGTGTGTCTCCATGGGGCACACCAATGTTGCTTGTGAAGAAGGATGAAAGCTCCATATTATAGACAATTGAATAAGGTAACTATAAAAAATATATATCCTCTACCAAGGATAGATGATTTACTTGATTATTTGCATGAAGCAATAGTGTTTTCAAAGATAGATTTGAAATCGGGGTATCATCAAATAAGGATAAAGGAAGGAGATATATAGAAAACTACATTTAGATCTTGTTATGTTCACAATGAATATGTAATTATGTTTTTCAAAGTAACAAATGCCTTCACAATATTCATGAATTATATGAATCGAATATTCCATCCATATTTAGATAAGTTTGTTGTCATGTTTATCGATGATATTCTTATATATTCTAAGACGTATGAGGAACATTTGAATATTAATTGTACTAAGAGAAAAGCAATTGTATGCGAAGTTTTCAAAGATGAATTTTGGCTAGACAAAGTACAATTTTTGGGGATTGTGATTTCAGTAGAAGGGGATTTCAGTGGATCCTATGAAAGTGGAAGCTATGTTGGAATGGGGACACCCTAAGATTATAACTGAAGTTAGAAGCTTTGTGAGATTAGTAGGACATTATAGAAGATTCATTAAAGGATTTTCTAAGATAGTTGAACCATTAACATAATTGACCCACAAGGACCAACCGTTTTCTTGAATTGATAAATGTGAAAAAGAGTTTCTAGGAATTGAAGTTAATATTAACAAGTTCATCTATGCTAGTAATTCTAGATATAGTCAAACCTTTTGAAGTATATTGTGATGTTTCATATCTAGGTTTAGGTTGTGTCCTAATGTAAGAAAAGAAAGTTGTTGTCTATGCATCTTGACGATTGAAAATTCATAAGAAAAATTATCTCACTCATGATTTGGAATTAGCAACAAACATTTTTGCTTTTAAGATATGAAGACATTATCTTTATGGTGTAAAGTTTATAGTCTTTAATGATCATAAAAGTTTGAAACATTTGTTCAATAAAAAAGATTTAAACATGAGGCAAAGGAGTTGGATGAAGTTTCTAAAGAATTATGATTTTCAAATAAATTATCATTGAGAGAAAGCGAATGTGGTGGTTGATGCTTTGAGTAGAAAGATTTTGAAAATATCAGCTATGATGATTAAAGAGCTGAGACTTTTGGAACAATTCGGAGATATGGAAATAGATGTAGAATTTTTTCATAATAGCATCAGTTGTGGTAGAATTACCGTAACTAATTATTTCTTAAATATGACCATAGATAGACAACAAGTTGATCCAACACTAAGGACCACTTTAGAGTAATTGGGGATTGAATAAGTCAAAGATTTCAAACTTGGAGACAACGGGATTTTGAGGTTTCAGGGAAGAATATGTATTCCCACAAATGATGAATTGAAGAAATTGATATTAGATAAGAGCCATTAGATTCAACTAAGTCTACATCCTGATATGACTAAATGTATCAAGATTTGAAGAAAATTTATCGGTGGTCCAATATGAAAAGAGATGTAGCAAAATATGTATCTGCTTGTTTAACTTGTCATAAAGCTAAGGTGGAACATCAAAGACCCGGTGAATGCTACAACAAATGGAAATTTCTAAATGGAAGTGAGACAATATAACAATGGATTTTGTTACTCGCTTACCCCGAAGTGTTAGAAGGCATCATTTTCTCCCAGTATATTTAATAGGAGTGTTCGCGGTGCGGTTTGATTCGGTTTTTCGTTAAAATATATCCAAACCAAATATAAAAATTATTTGCGGTTCGGTTTGAAATAAAAAAAAATTCGAACCAATCCAAACCAATTTTAACGGTTTGGTTTAGATCGGTTTTTGCGGTTTTTATTTTTATTTTTAATTTTATTTTTTTATTAATAATTGACTATTTTTAGCCTTTGAAACCTTGAACTTGATCCATAACCAAGTGCTCAATTGGGTTAGAACAAAATAAAATCACAGTAATAGAGTTTTTCAAGTAAAGGGACACTAAGATGCGTTTAACAAAATATAAGCTACAACAGATGAATATTACTAAAAAAAATAATAACCCTAGTAAAAACGAAATTAATTGAAATAAAAACCCTAAACCCTAAACTGAAATTGAGAACCCTAAATCCTAAACCCTAAAATGAAACAGGGAAATAATAGAACATTTATTTAATGAAAATCAAAGATGAATCATAAGACAAATTGGTGTGGAATTAAAATCAAAATATGAAAAATGAAAGAGGAAAGAATAAGAAAGGAAACATATTAATGAGTGAATGAAATAAAAAAAATAAAAAAAACTTATCGCTTGGGATGAAAAGAATGATTAGATAGAGGGTGAAATGGTGTGGTGAAAATGGATTTGAATAAGAGTTAATGATGAGATAATGAAATCAGAGTAAGGGAGTTTCAAGTAAGGAACCCTAAGATGTGTCTAACAAAATGAAAGTTGAAATAGACAACAGTAGATTTTCTTTGCAAAATAAAATTAAAAATAAATATAATATTATTTAATAATTGTGGTTTGGTTCGGTTCGTTTTAAAATACCAAACTGCAAACCGAATCGAACCGCGCGGTTCTGAAAAAAAAAATCCAAAGTGATCAAAAAATTTGCGGTTTTAATCGGTTTGCGATTTTTTGGATCGGTGTTCGGTTTTTTTTAGATCGGTTCGGTTCTGAACACCCCTAATCTTTAACAATCTTCATGACGAAACTAGCCCAGTTTTATATTAAAGAAATTATCAAATTCCATGGAGTATTGTCTAGTATTATTTTCTACTGAGATCCTATATTTACTTCTAGATTTTGACAAACATTACAAGAAACACTTGAGACTAGATTTCGGTTGAGTTTGGCATGTCATCCCTAAACTGATGGGCAATTTGAGAGGACAATCCAATCATTAGAAGAATTGTTAAGATCTTGTGTATTAGATATTTGGGGAGTTGGGATGAAATCCTTCCTTTGATAGATTTAATTTATAATAACAGTTACCATGCTAGCATTGGAATGACACCATATGAAGCATTATATGGAAGGAAATGTAGAACACCTTTATGTTGGTATCAAGATGAGGAAAATGTGTTAATTGGGCCAAAATTGTTATAACAAACTACAAAGAAGGTCTGAGAAATACAACGAAAGCTTAAAACTACCATGAACCAACAAAAAATCTTATGCAGATCAAAGGAGCCCTTAGAATTTAATGAAGGAGATCGTGTATTTTTTGAGGGTTAGACCCATTACTAGTTTAGAATCCAATGATTTCACATGGAAGATAAAGGACTAGATGTGAGAATTGTATCCCTACTCACTAGTAAGTTTACTTTTGAGGACAAATTTTTTTGTGTTGGGAGATTGTAATGGTATGAAACATACAATGAAATAAGTTCAACTATATTTCTTAAAAATAGATAGTAGCACTTCACATTTTTTGCATACGTTCACTTTCTCAAAAAATTGAGTTCATTAAAAAGGAGTACTTGACAACTTGGTAGAGTAGTTGGCCGAGCTCTAATCAACATGTTCAATAGACTTATTGACCGAGTTCTACTCAGTTACATCGATGGACTTATTGGCCTAACTCTACTCGGTTAAATGGTTGAGTAGTTGGTTGACCTCCATGACAAGCTAGTTGGTCGACCTATACTAAAAAACATAGTATATTAGATAAGATGACAGATTATCCATGTGCAAACAATTAATGTAAGAAATAAGAGGTTTATCTCTTATATGGACGAATAAGAGGGTAATTAATGTAAGAGATAAATGGATGAAAAACTCCTCCCTTATTATGTCAACACGATAATAAAAATAAAAATAAAATAAGAATTTTACTACCTATAGAAGGGAAATAACTATGAAGGAAGAGAAGCAATAAAGGAGAGAAATAGAGCTTGATCGCGTACACAACAAACTAGAGTTGAGCTCATGCATTGGTTGGCTGAGTTTGAGAGTTGGACACTCGAGAAGCTTGTGCATTGATTGACGAAGCTTTAAATTACACTTGAGAAAACAAAGACCAAGTAAGGAGAGTCATGTTTCAAATAATAATACTTTGTTGATCGAGGTTGTTTGTAAAAGGGAAGTTATGAATTCACTTAGTGTGGTGCGCTATGCTATAATAGATTCAATGAGATCTCAAACTTCACTAACTAATGAAGTTATGTAAACTATGAAATTAGATGGTGAGAAATCAATGGGAGGATATTAGTGGTGCACTCTATATATAGAGAGATATGCAAGATTGGGTGAGAGGACATCAATAGTCCTACCTTGTATGTAGGGTTGTTAAGTTCGGACATTAGTAAAACATTATAGAAGATTTACTGACGTTTCTATATTATGTATGAATTGTGTGAATTTATTTTATATGATAATTGTTTTAAATCTATTATCATTTGAATACATGACTTATCATGTTTTCTATTTATTTACGAATTAGAATGATCATATTAGTTACATAGATAATATTCTAGGTGATAGAGATAACTCGTAATGGAGAAAATAAAATCGGTCAAACTTTATGGATTAAAAATATTATATATATATATATATATTATAAATACAAATTTCTTATTATAGGAATTTATTTTATAACAACAACATATAATTGTAAATATATATTCATTATATAAAAATTGGTACAAAATTTAATATTTATTTTAATAACATTATTATAATAAAAATATTTTTTCAAAACATAAAAAGGTATTTTTAGAAAATAAGATATGTGTATCTTTTAGCATATTTTTTTATTATTTTATTTATATACCATACAAATATATAAAACATCATTGAGGTTAACATTTCATTTTATAGTCTTTTTCATTGATTTTTAATATAATCATTTAATTTTATTAATAATTTTTAAAAATAGAAAAATGAATTTTAATTTTTATATTTATATTTTATATTTATATTTTCACGTAATTTGACATATAAAAATTTATATTTTTTTTACGTAACTTATTTAAGAGGTTAAAACCCAAATTTATCTTAGTAAATGATACCATATTATATTATGGGTTTGTTGGAGCATAAAAGAATATTATTAGTTTTTTTTGAATATAAATATGATATTCATAAATTGTTAAATATATTATATATGCTAGTATATACAACTAAGAGAATATTTAACGAAAAATTTCTGCTGCGCATAGTTGAGCGTATAAAATTTTTTTAGCGAAATTAAATTTAAGAGAAATAATTTTTGTAAAATTTTTTATTAAATATATCATATTTTATATTAAATACAAATATAATATGTATTTAGCTATTTATGAATATTACATGTTAAAAAAACTCAGGTTATTTTTAACATTTTTCTTATAATAAAGTGGGCTTAGTACGTAGAAGAAGTGGAAAAATGTTATGCAGTGAATGAGAACTTTCCCTGTCTATCTCTCTCTCATGCGTATCTAAGAAAGATTATGAGATGGTGACGAGAGTGATGATCTCATACCTTATTTTAACCTCTATTCTCAGCACTGTTCTCATTACTATTCTCATGACTATTCTCAATTATTTCTATTTTTCTGCCAATGACAATGAAATTTCATTTATGTTTAAAGTTTGATTGCTTTTGTTGTTTATTTTACCATTTTCAACACAAAAAGAAACATGGAAATTCATATTTTTGGCTTCAGTTTTCTGCCGACAAAGAGATATTAGTTCCTTCGTGAGAAGAGATTTAAGATCGTTACTTTATTTTAAAATTACTATTAATATAAATAATTTTAAGAGTTTACTTTTAACACGTTATCGTATAATTACGGATTTTCTTCTATAAAAAAGATACAATTTCAAATATTTATTCCATGTTTAAAATTATTTAGTACTTTAATAACAATAATAAACATGCTAATTATAATGAAAGATTGAATGTTAAAATTAAATATTTTTTTCTCTTTATTTTTAAAAGATTATTTTGCTTCTATAATGATTCTTCATCTTCCGATTAGAAAGAAAATATATTAATCTAATTTTAAGATGTCATGTAGAACAATA
The DNA here is from genome assembly GCA_016859785.1 of Macrotyloma uniflorum. Lineage (NCBI taxonomy): Eukaryota > Viridiplantae > Streptophyta > Magnoliopsida > Fabales > Fabaceae > Macrotyloma > Macrotyloma uniflorum. The sequence continues at coordinate 2,185,758 of BDMB01000033.1, forward strand.
GTTATTAACACACAAACACAATATAATAGTAAAATAAGAAAAAAAAAATACAAGAGAAGTAATTAAAAAAGTATAAAAAAAATACTAGTAATGGGTTGGTTTTTATTCTTCACTTCTATCTCTTATCAAATTCATTTTATAATAAATTATATAAAAAATAATTAAAGTCTATATTTTAAATATAATGAATAAATAAATATATTTTAAAGTTTTAGACAAAAATATCTTTTAAAAATTCTGAAAAAACCCTTTTATTTCAAAATATTTTTACTTAGTAAATAATAAAAAATAAAAAAATAAAAAAACAAAAAAAATCAAAATATATACATTTTTTAAATAAAAATTTACAAAATAAGAAAATAAAAAATAAAAATTAACTATTCTTTTTCACTAAAATAATTTTTATCACTTCTTAATAATAAAATTATAATAAATTTTAAAATAATTTATTTAAAGTAAAAATAGATAATCTCTCTCCCTTAATATTATCTCTATTTATTCAAAATATTACAATTGATTGACATTATTATTATATAATTTTTATAATTTTCATCACTTCAGTCATAACTCATAAACATAATTTTTATCATTATTATATAATCTCTCACGATTGATAATTCACGAGTCACAACACATGGTATGTTTTTATATCATGTTTTACACACAAAAATATTCTTTAAATTTAATTTAAAATATAAATAATTTTTTTAAAAAAGGATATTTTTGCTCAAATGAGATATTTTCGTTCAAGCGAAAATAATCTCGAAAATAATGTTTCAAAACTAACATTTTTCGTTCAAGTAGAGAAATTCTCACTAAGCGAGAGAGTTTGTCGCTCAAGCGAAAAAACTTGTCGTTCAAGCGAAAAAAGTTTCAAGAGCAACTAGAAGATTTTTGTTCCGAGAGCATATCTAGGGACTGTCGCTCGAGCGAAAATAGCTCGCTCAAGCGATGGTCCCTTATGTGCTAGATAATAAATCATAACAATTTACCTTTCAACACTAAATCTTCATTCCATACACAAGATTTTGGCATAATATACATCTCCAATGTAATAATATCCAATTTCTTCATCACGTAACTCAAAGAAAACCCTAATCTCACACTAATCACATTTCTATATATACAAGAGCAATTTTATCAAACACTTAGCATGCAAGAAAGTTTAATTACCATCCTTACCTCTAATCCAAGTTTTTTTCCCAAATTCTAGATGAATCCAAATGTTCTATTTGATTCTATAAGATCCTAATCACAAGATTGACTAAATTATCATAGATTCAGACCAATAATTTTTCAAGAATTTGATAAGAAATCTAAATTCCTAATAAAGATTTAACCAAGAACTCTAAAGAATTAGGAAATTTAGAACTTACCTAATTAAAGATTTTAATCGGATAGAGACGTTCCTTGCTTCACAAGCTTTCTTCTAATGTCCTTAGATATTTAAGAGGTGCACACCACCCTTGGAACTAGGTAGACCAAGCCTTCTATTTGCACCCTTATTAAAGTCAACCTTGACCGAAAACTTGGATTCTAAGGGAGTTGCAGCTAGCACACATTCTAGAGCATTTTAGGTATTTAAGTTCCCTTGCATTTCAGTCATAATTGAGGGTCATAAACTCCTATAAATAGGGCCTCAATCACACCACACACTATACATCATTCAAAGCACAATATTCCATAAAGATATTACATACATAATCTTCCTTCAATTAACACATCATTCAAGGAAGAGAAACAAGTTTTCTATCCAAATACTCTCGCTCAAGCGAATATCTTTCACTCGAGCGAAATTCAGGTCAAGAGCACCCAACCCTTTTAGATCTTCATCGCTTAAGCATTGAATTCCTCACTTAAGCAGTAGACATTCTTACTCAAGCGAAAATTTAGTTGAGAACAATCTTATTTTTCAAACTATTTTCCCTCAAACGACCAATTCTTCACTTGAGTAAAAACAAGACAAAGAATAATAAATTTTTTCTCGTTTATTTTTTTGAAAAGAGATTGTGGAGAGATTCCAAATTTTCAATCCAAGGTCCAACTTCCAATTTAAAACATTTTGACTCCCTAAAAAAGTTTATCTAATTGATTTTGAAATCAGTATGATCACACAAATTTAAAATTGTGTAACTCGGCATCTTAAATAAAACTAAAATCATAAATTCAAAATCCCAACATACACCAAACTTTTATCACTTAGATCAATTTAGATATCCATAATATATATTGTAACTAATCATAATTACTCTTCAAATTCACCACATTCATCATAATAATCATACCATCATAAATTATAACATTAGCATCATAAATTTAAGTTCTAAAGGAATTTTTCAAATACATTCTCTACAAAAATTTAAACATTGTGACCAGGTCACATATAAAGTATTCTAATTTAGAATTCTATCTTGATATTCAAATCTAATTAACTTCCCTTATCTTGAATTCTTATCTTAATTCCTTTTACTTCTCATAAAAATATTGAATTAGAGATGTTCTAACTTATAAAGTACTCGATTTATAAACTAATTACATCACTACAAATCTAAACTAGATTAAATTAATCTTTTATCAAACATATATACACTGCAAGACTTAAATACAACTTATAACAAAAAAAAACTTACTTTAAATAAAATTATGATTAAATAAATATATGATGTTCTTCGATAGTTTTATAAATATATTTAGATTTTAGGGTTTAGGGATAAAAATATTTAAAAAAAATAGAAAATTCTTAAATTTAAAAAAAAATATGATTTTTTTATATAAAATAAAATTTGAATAACTAATTTTTTTATTTATAAACTTTTTAATTTAAAATTTTAAAATATTCACAATTTATCTTTAATTAAACCTATTATATTCAATATTTTAGTTGAAAGAATATTCTTTTCCATCAAATTATTACGGTGTTAGTATTTGTAATTTGTTCAAAATAATTAATATTTCCATTTTGTAATATATTTCATCCGTTACAAAATAACTCCAATTTTAATTATACAGAAAAGATTTAAGTCGATTGATATTTTCAAGTTCCAATGACATTAATTTTTTTCTTCTCGTTCTGAAATTAATTATTTTCTTTTTTATTCAAAATAATTATTTAAAGAGTGAGTCTACTTTTAGTAAAATTATTTTAAAGAGTAGTATATTTATTATTTTTTATATTATGTAACAACATAACATAATATAAGTTTTTTTATATATTGAAAAAAAAAATGTTGTTCTTATTATATCACATTATTATTATGTAATTTATATCATTTTTATTCCAATACAAAATATTTTAAAAAATATAAATAATTTATATTAAAAATATATTTTATAATATTTATACGTATTATTATAAAAAATAATTTTTTTTATTTAAAATTATTTCTTATATAATAAAAAAATCTTAATTTAAAATAATTAAGTGTACCACGATTTAATGGAAAAATTCTTAAAAAAATATTTTCTTAAATTAAAAAATTTGAAACATGGTTTTAGACGTAGTTGAATAAGCATAAAGTATGGAAGGAGTATGTTTAATTATTATTATTTTTCTTAATTTGACGTTGTATATAGAAGACATATATTTATTGTAATTCTTAATTTATTTTGTAAAAAAACATATTATAAGAGTCACATGAATATTTTTTAAAAAGTAATATTTTTTTAATATTATGTAAGAGTATTTTTAATATAAATATCTCACATGAATTTTTTTTCATATATTAAAAAATACAAATTATTATTTTTCCTGTATCTTATCATTATATCAATTTTATTCTAATAAAAATAATTTAAATAATTATAAATAATTCATATTAGACAATATATTTTTTGGTATTTATGTATGTTATTTTAAAAAATTAAATTTTTATTCTTAAAAATTTATTTTATATATAAAAAATTAATATAAAGAAACTAAGTATATTATGATTGATTTCAATGAAAAATTTCTTTAAATTTTTTCTTTAATTTAAAAAAATAAATAAACATTATTTTATTGGATATATATATATATATATATAT